>DWCF01000576.1:0-42912 GCA_018230265.1 Delias oraia | reverse complement strand
TAAAAAGGAAAATATTAATTTGCAAATTTTTAGCTCAATATTTGATAAGTATTCGGATCTTACATTTTTTTTGTTAACTTTATCTTTATTGATTGATAATGGTGAGCTCCCATATCTTCGTCTTGAAATTTATTTCGTTTTTTATATATATAAGACTTGTCAGTCTTGACACTGTTTGACTTGTGAGACACTGAAAAGCTAAAAAATAGTATGTATAGCACAAATTATTGTTCACAGTTAATATTGTTCTTTACGTATTAATTTTTTATCACGATTTAATTGTCTACACTTGCTCAAATATTTCTCAGGCAAATTCAGTCGTTCTAGAGTTTTAGCGAGACGAACGAACAGCAATTCATTTATTTATATATTACAATTAAGGCGTTCGTAGTTAAAATGATACAATTGATTGTAAGTATGTCAAGGATTATTTCCTGGCTGTGACTGGATTGGTTGGTTATTGGTTGTGTTAAATAGGAAAATTGTAGGTACAGTGACGTATGTACTATAACAAAGTATAATTACATCCTTCATACATCGTAAACATAAATATTTCGAAGTCATATAAAGTCGTATTCCATAATTCATAATATTTTGCATGTGTTAGCTTCCTACAGCGTATATTTAAATGTTCTTAAAGGTTAACACTTTGCGATCATATATCTCAAACATTTACTACCGGAACAAAATCAGGATACCATTTTTATTTATAAAACAATTTTCGTCCTTTGAGTGTCTATAGAGTTTGTTATTGATTTAATTAAAAATTTGAGAAATACAAAAATTACAGTTGCAATTATTGAAAAGTGTTGTCATTTTTCAGGTAATTTTAAAAATTTATTTCGCTGCTTAAAAGCCAGCCTCGTATATTAAGGAAAATTCTAAAAATAGATTTAGTTGTTCGAGATTCGTACTTAGCAAAACATTGAGCGATTCATTTTTTACTATAGAAGACTATATACTATATACTAGCAGTCAGTTTGTCGTTTGTGAATTAGGATAAAGATGATGTTTTTCCAATTGCATACTTTATTACCGTGGTATGGACGTAACGGGTATCCTCAACGGTAAGAGACCACCGCCGCCCATTGACAACTGCGCCGTAACTTGCGCTTTGGGTGTGATGAAGGGCCTCCGATATCCTCACACACTACAAGTAGGGACTGTTTCACGCTGGTATTCTGTGATCCCTCCGGGCGGGCCGGCCCATTAGTCATATTATATAGTCAGCTATATAATAGCCGGCATATTAGTCTAACAATGTTATGGTATGGACGGTGTGTGGGATTTGTGCCTTCGCTTCAAGCTGAACTGCAGTGGCTCGTTGGGGATGTAAGTCGGGGTTACGCTGTACGTAAGAGCGCCTCGCCGCCACGACACCTCGTATCTGTGGAATATCTGAAAGGAAATGCCACCTTTGAGACGTGTTTTTGTAGCGTTCTCATACAATAAGCAATTTACCGCTAAATATTTATTCGTTTAAAATCGAATAGAAGAATAGAAAAACAGCTATACCATATGCCACTGCGAACCGAATACAATTAGCAATTATATGTAAAGACGTGTACTGCAAAAGAACATACGGTACAATGCCTTGTGTACGAGGCCTAAGCCAATTGATAAATCAAAACTTTTCCTTAATTCTCTCTTTTGCACGTCAGCGAATGAGTGATAGAATGTTTAGGCTGTTGTTGTAAATAAAGCGTTATTTTCTCTACATCTACATCATCTACAGTGTTAATACAAAATATTTTCTATGTAATATCGATTGATGAGTTTTCTATATGAATATTATCTAAGAAGTGGAGTTGAGACCCATTTATAATTGCACATGTGCCTATATTCATATATGTGAAGGCCCATGCGGTCCATAGACGCTGTGTAATTAATTCAAGATCAGCCGTGGATTCGTCTACCATAGCCTTCCCCGTGGCTCTCATTATCCCGGTATAGTGGCGCCCGTTTTTCATTGTATTATTTAATACTAGTGGACCCGGCGGAAGTCCTCCGGTATGCAATGTACCCGATCCAATCATGAATGTTCACTGTTGTTCCTATTGAATGTAGTGTGATGAAAAGTATACTAAACCATGCTCGGGAATATTAAAAATAGTTGTACCTTCGTTTTGTTAAAATCAGTCGAGTAATTTTTGTTTCTATAACGGATATACAGACAGACAAACATTCATGTTTCAGTCCATGCTTTGGCTCTGATGATAGCTTAGTGGTTCATATGTATCCTCAGGGCTGACCAGGTCGTCAGTCCACCTGCTCCGGGCTTGAAATAGTTACCTTTGCAAGCAGTACATGCAGCTCGGCCTCGGCGAATCTCTTGCCAATGCACATGCGCCGTCCAAAGCCGAAGGGCAGTGACGCGAAGGGATGTATTCCCGTATCCTTTTGTCGGGCGCATATTTGCATCGCGCGGCTCTCCACCGATTCGAGTCGCACACCCCGTAGCCACCGCTCCGGCACGTATTCGCGCGGCGAAGGGAAGTATCTCTCTTCGTTCGACATGACGTAGTGCGGAAACACCACGTGAGACTGAAATATTTAGTGTTTGAAAGGATAGAAAGGACAGTGATACCAGGGCTCACAGAACACTCAGCGTGAAACGGTACTTGTACTGTGTTTCGCTGAGTTAGTGAGGATATCGGAGGCCCTTAAAAATGCAGCATAAGCTGCGTATAAAGACGGCAACTAAACCAATGCGCGGTCTGTGGTGCTATTGTACATGGGCGGCGGTGTTCTCTTACCGTAACAAAATGCTTTATAGTTTTGACAAGATTACAGGAGTATACTTAGCTTTTGCAAAACCTTTTTTGAAAAAGGCAGACCTCGGTTACACGCCCCACCACGAGTGGCGGAGCGTGGGTTTTCAGCGGCCTCGTATGCAATATTTGACGTAAATTATTAACTTTCTTTACTTTCAAATAAATACCTCTTAAAATTTTCTTCTGCGTTTATGCATCGACAAACGCTCATCAGATATACTATTACATATGTATTTAAACATTATTTTAAATACTAGACAATTTTTTTTAAATTCTGCTATATACAATATATGTATTGGCGTAAGAAATATGTATGCATAATTTTTATAGGAAGCCTTCAAAAAGAACGTATTCGAGCCATGTTTACTCGTTTTGCGTTTGTTTTGAAAAAAATATAACCAATTGGTGCCTGCCATCATGGTCATTTATAATGGATATTATTATCTGAAAGCAATCTGTTTTCATATAGGAAAGTATATTGTGTACTCACGCCTTTAGGAACCTCATACCCGGATATAACAGCGTCCGATTGTATGCATCTCCCGTTGCCCAATATCACTGGTTTTATTCTGTAAAAAAAATATTTTGTTTTCAATAACAAGAAAAACAAATATCTCTGTTATTTTTATAGTATTACACAAGGATAAAAGTTTTAGCGGGACGATGAAACATTAATTAATTTTATTTATAAAATTGTCGTGTCAAGTTGTTTGTCGTCCATTCCTCCAGCCGGCTCGACCGATTCATAAGAATATCTTGTCTTATCTCTAAATATTAAGAGTGGATAAACCCAAATTATATTATGTCGCATAAAAAAATACGTACAACCCCAAAGATTCACGTTCTACCATCAACCCCTATTTTTCAAATAGTAATTGTAGTATATAAATAGTTTATATGGCATGAAAACGTTGCATCTCTATGTTTTGTAGTCTATAGAGTACGAAGAAGGTCTTCGATGAGTGTATTTAACAGAATGTGACAGGCCAGTGGCCGCGGAACTGGCCCGCAACAACTCGGCTCAATGTTACATATAAATTCGCATAGATAACACTATCGCACACTTGTCGAGTTCATTGTATTATTTATTGCGTAACGCCAACCCGGCACAGTTGATGGCCAGCTTCGGATGCGTTCTGTTTGTCTGAACGTGATGTTTTTTTAAAAAAGCGATGATCCACCTAATAGATGTATACACATCCATTATTCATTGAAGGGTATATTGGGTCACGTTGTTACACACGTTTGGCGTGCTTAGGATGCGAATAGTTTACTCATTAAACAACTTATTCGTATATTATATAGATTAGCTTTTTACTGCGACCAATAGATGGCTCCGTGCGTAGATGCAGTATTATAAACATTTAGGAATCATATCAAATTTATGGATTCACATTCATGTGCATTAAAAATGCACACAAATTTGATAGGGCAAGCCAAGCCAATAAATTCAGTCGGGTTATAATTGCATTCTTAGGTAGCGGAAACGGGAAAATTGTCAACTGCCGGGGTCTGTTAGTTTTTTTTTTAATTGTAGTTAAACGTCCATCTGGATTGCGTCAGCTGTCAAATAGAAAGCTACTGAAAACTTTCAGGTTTTCAGTGTTTAGGAGCGTTGAGTAATATTTTTATCCTCAAAAATAAGTGTTTCGTCGCTTGGTTATGTCGTGTTGAATTTTCCTTTTCTGATGTATTCTCAGTGCACATTGCATATTTAGTATTATTATTCGTACTCGATTGAATTGTTGAGTCATGATGGTAACTCGAGAGAAATTTTATCCTTGTGTATTGGATTCGTGTACGTTTTTTTCTATATATAGACTTTATTGAATTGCTATTCGTTTGACTAGCTGAATCTCAAAAATACCTGGAGAGATTTGGCTAATCGTAAGTTTTAATAAGTTAGAAACATAGTACTCGTATATATTCAGAAAACGGCGGAAGCAAAGTTATACACCCATGTAAGTAAAGCAAAATGCTAAAACAATTAATTAAATACAAACTGTTTCCACTCGTGGATGCACTTGATCGATTTTTTGGTCTTTTTATAGATAAAAGATTATATCACTTGGTTATACTTATTTTTACACGTTTTTCTATCTGTGTCATTTGATTTTTCTTTATTATCCGTATTAATTTATTTTGATAGGTTTGAAGTATTCACTCGATTTTGCACAAATATATTATGTGATACATTCGCAGAACAGTCATGGGTCATATAGTGTTTAATAGAAACTGAATATGTAATCTGCAACTATAAGAACGTTAGCTTAATCTCATCTCTGAGGATTTTTAATCTGTAGATTATGTAAATTATACAACGATTGCAAATGCCACACTTACAAATGTAGTTTCTCTAAGATTTTTATATTTTTTTAAAATTCTATATCGGACAACGGAGCTGTTGGGTCTTCTATATGGTAAGAGAACACCGCCGCCCATAAACAACCGCGCCACAGTCCGTGTATGGTTGTGTCCGATATCCTCACTCGCTCTGCGAAACACATTACAAGTACCGTTTCACGCGCGTTCAAGTTGTAGATAATCTTTGCTCTAAGTGACGTTAATTGGTGTATAAAGAAAATCTTCTACAGCAAGATTGAACGATAAAGTAAACGCCAAATTTCATTTGAATTTATAATGAGCTGGAAATCTCTGCTTTCTGCAATGCGATACTGAATAATACATACGCTGAGGTTGAGACTATTGCGCAGCGCCCGCTGTCGTTCCAAATGCAAAGCTATGGACGAACACTACTTGTATGTGTAGGACACACAGTGCCATGAGTAAACGAAGAAACTGGAACGCTATCTAATAGGGTAATGACATTGAATGGTATCGGAACGATTTCAGTACAATCACATGATTAGGTTTTTTACTTGGGACAGATGCACTATGAGAGCAAGATGTGTGTTAAGAATTTGGACTGCTAGGTTGTGAACTATTGAATGAATTTCGTTGTTATTAGTTTGATTGAAATATGGCGTTATCTATATGGAGTCAGCTACTATTCCTGTTTGTCTATAGAATGAAGTGAGTTTTTTTTGTACGGTTACTCTCTGTTGGCCAGGGCGGCTTTTGCAGATTAACGCGGACTCGCCGAGAAGTTAGCGTTTTCCGCGACTAGAGCAAGTGTGTCTTCTAGGAGTCTTGGACCTCGGGATGGGCAGAGGTCAGAACGAACTGAGTGAGACGGGGAAGATTAAGCGATTCTATCCCCTTAAAATATATATAAATATATGTGTGCTGAGTTATTTTTTTGTTGTTGTAGTTGTGGTTAGTCTTTGGGGATTTAATTGCTGTTTGTCTCACCTTAAAGCTTCTTTCAAACACGCCCGCAAATACGGCAACCGATCCAAGTCTTTGCCGTGCAAGCCACGTTCTACTGGAAGGTTGTTGTCCAATTCATCTTGCAGTCTCCGTTGGACCCTTTTGTTGTTCGCCAGCAAGTAGATAGTGCTAGCTGCCGCCGCCGCGGTGGTATCCACGCCCACTAACAGCAAATCTAAAGCCAGAATGCTCGCCACTTTCTCCCCACACAGTTTAGCTACATTCGCACATATTCCTCTATCAGTCAAGCGCTTCAAGCACAGAGACGTGAACGAGTCGAGCGCTTTGACGTAGGTCCGATATGCGGGAGTGGAGTAGAGCCTCCACAGAGGCGCCGTCAGCTCCAACTCTGGGACGCTGTGGAAAAATCCATGGATGCTTTTTATTATTTCTTTAGCGGCTTCGTCGTCGTTGCTCAAACAGCCCAATCTTGTACCGAGGGCCCAAGCACCGACAGCTGCAAATGTACCCGTATTTTAACCATCAATAAAAATATAAATTAAAAGTATAATCTGTATGATTTCTGCTGCATCGTAACTACACACTCATTCGTGTCGAATTTTAATTGTGTTGTGATGGAGGTGATTCTAAGGATTTATGATAAATTTTAGTTTATAAGTTTTTTTTTGTAATTAAAATGTCCGCGTCATAGTTGCATATATGTTGAGAAACGTAATTGGGGCGGATCGTCTGAAGGGGTACAACAGGTTCACAAAATGCTCAGCGTGAAACGGTACTTGTACTGTGTTTCGCAAAGTGAGTGAGCATATTGGAGGCCCTTAAAAGTGACGCTTAAGTGGCGTAGAAAGTCGACAACACAACTAATTTGCGGACTGTGGCGCGGTTGTCCAAGGGCGGCGGTCTTCTCTTACCATATAGGAAAACCACCTGCTCTGTTGTCCGCTATACTATGTAAAAAAAAACAACCAAGGTGTGATTGTCTATGGGCGGCAGTGATATCTCACCATATAGGAGACTCGTCTTCTCCGCTTTATCATAAAAAAAAGAGATACAATACATTCTAGCGCCCATTTGTAGAGTTCTGTGAGATAATCCTTTGGCAGTTCCATGTTCCCATCCAACATTTTCTCCATTCTGTAAAAATCAAAGCAATTCGTATAAAAGTGCGTCTTCTTTATTTTTACCCTCGGCGAGCCCCAATAGTCTGCGAGAAGCTGTAGAGGCCTTATGCCGACAGCGATATTCATTTCAAAAAAAAAATCCCTCAGATACCTAACAAATTTGGGCTGGGAATAGGTTTCTCATTATCTTTTTCGTTCATAAGCCACTATAGTTTTAAACATAGCTTTTCTTCGTAAAATCAGGAAACAGCTAGAGCTGTTCCCGTAAATTATTGTGTACCTCGGAAAATGAACTTTTGAAATCGGAAAATACTTGGGTTCATATTATCCCATACATGTAACTTCACGCGAGTGCACGAGCCTAAAGGATTTTGTTTAATTTTTTTTTGATACATAATAAATAAATGTTGATTAATAACCTTCCTTACTTCCATAATTGTTCCAAAACCATACTGGCAAAATTACATAAGATGTTTTTATTGTTTGCGGTGTACCTTTAAAAATTTACCTTCTCCTAGATGTGCCTTACACACAAAAAGTTTGCGGAACACTGTGCTAGAGTATACTAGTGATTGAACGGCTGTCGAGTTGCGTATAAAAATTTGCGTGGAGACACTCAATCGGAACAGCACTCTTTCATTGAAGGAGATTGCCGGCTTCCGCGATGAGTCAGCGGCGTGCTGAGTGCAAACACGCGTGGACCGACCCGCCGCGCCGCCGACGGATGTAGCCATTAAGCCGAGATTCACTTGCTACAGGCTATTCACTATCAATAGCTGCTACTTGACTCCTCTATCTAAGCTTTTAATGCTTCTAGAATCGAATGCAAGAAGCTTCGCAGATTCTTGATCTCCCTCATAAGACTATCTGTTCGCTAATCGCTATATACTATTTAATGTAAAAGTGAACCAATTTACGCTCACTTGTTAACGAAGTCTTCGGCGACGTGGTCCAAGCACGGAACAGACGATCTTGCCGCTTCCGGAGATGCGAGAGCTTTTGACACCTTGGATCGGAATCTCGACCAAGGCATTCCATGACTGTTCAGAAAAAAAAATCTTATCTTTCTTAGAGATCAATGATAACTAGAAACTACTTTGTCGAGTATATAACATGATTCAATTTATTCAAACAACATATTCAACAAATGGCTGAATTGGTGCCAAAAAAACTTTCCTCCATGCCGAGAAAGTGATATAGTAAGAAAATTATTCTTATTCTTGGGGGACAATTCGTATTTTATTTGATTAACTTTCTTATTGTATAGATTAATGTGAGGAAAGACAACTTACACTCCAATTAAACCTGGCTCCTCACCAAAGAAATCTTTTCTCAATTCCTGTTTATAGTGTTTGAGGCACGGGGCGACCGCTCTATGTGGCAGTGCGTCCTCGCGCCTGTATATTTTGGCCGTCTCATCCGCGCAGAACGGAAAGACCAAGTCTGGATGGCCAAAAAGCTTGGCCACTTTAGCTGCACCGTTAGCGCCGGCATACTCGCGCAGCCTCCACAACGCGGCGTCCAAGGACTTGGTGCGCCAGGGCTTTTGACCGATGGCAAAACGCCAAGTGTTGCCTATGACAGGGAGGGGCTCTGGGCCGGGCAGCATCGCGAAACGCCGCGCGTTGCCCATCGCGATGACAGTACTAACGCTGCATCAGTGTCTGGAGATGGTCGCCGGTCGCAGTGGGGGTCGTGTTACGTTTTCAGCTGTTTCGCAACGCGCACGCGTTTCACACGCTTGACATGTAGACCAGAGCCCGTTTCCAGTTCTCGTGTTTGCCGTTCGAGTTTGAATCCTTGTCCGTACGACAACAGTGTTGTACGTCCGAACGCCGTGGCTTATTACAGGTGACGCAATCGCCTCATGGCTTTCGATGTCGCATTAGAGTTTAGCGTGCAGCTGTTAATTGTAGGTGGTAAACTTGTCACGCGTAGCTCCTGTTGCAGTGCAGATAGGAAAGCCTCATTTCTTTTATAGTAAACGAAGCGTATCGCAAATAACAGAGGCGTCCGTCACACACGCAATAGAAAAGTAATGAGACATAGTGTAGAATCGGCTTATAGAGGAGCCAATGTTTCCTTTTATTTACTTATTGGTTACGCCACACGTGTTACATTTACAAGAAGAAATCGACACCGCACACATTCCAACACGCATCGCGAGTAAGGCTAACTTCACATCACATTACGTTGATCTTTTTCTTTAATGGAAAACTAATGAGGAGTAAGAAAATTCGTTTTCCATGTACAGTGGACGCTCGTTAATTCAAACCTGCGATGATAGAATCTCTCTATAATTCAAAGCAATAGTTCCCTAGAAAATCTCTATATTTCGAATTAAATGAATACATTTTTATTTGGAGAACAAATTCATGGCTATGTAATAAATAATGCGTTAATTCGAACTCATGGGCGTCAAACACTTGACAATTCAAAGTTTTTGTCTACATACGCAAGTGATGAAAAATCATTGCAGGTATTTTTTCTTTTAAGAATAATTATTGAGCTACAGCAATATGCTTTGACGCAAACCAAAATAACCTAGTTTCGAACAAAATAAATTATGAATACTCGTATCTACGTACTTACTTGTATGTATACCTTTTGCAAATATTAAAAAAAAAAAATTATTGCAAAATAACAACAGTATAAAATAATTGTTAATTAGGAAGCAGCAACTCAATAATTAATAATTAATCAGAAATAAGCGTGGTGATTAAGGCATAATAACCTCCCATTTTGGGTAAGGCCTATGTCCAGCAGTGGACTTGAATAGGCTGATGATGATGAACTCATTAATTCGAAGATTTATTTTCGAACCATTTCATATTTGGAACACTCGATAGTTCTTAATATTTAAGTCCTCGGAGTTTAGAATTAACTAGAGTTGTCTGTATACAGTTTAGGTGACAGCTTTCGTCATCAGCACGCTGTCATCATGTGCGATCAGTTGATGATAGGTGACGTCGCAGATGTTGAGTCGACGGGACCCGCGTAGTTCTCCCGCGTCAGTTGAAATTGGCTCGTCCGGTTGTTGCCAATGCGCTGTTCCGCAATCACTGCCACATTGTTGCCACTTATGACTGATACATTCATTGAACACGCATACTAAGATTCTGTTAGGCACGCACATACCTTTATCGTATCAATCATAGACAGCGGAGAGATGATTTAAGGTATTTTTTTAATGAATACTGGGAGGCAAACAAGCAGGAGCTCATCTGTGATAAGCGGTTCACCGCCTATGGACACCCCGCAGTTCTTGCTGGGCCGCGGATGTGATGTTCGTTCTTGAATCGTTAATATGGTATACTATTTTATTTGTTATTACCCAATCTATGCGTTAATGTTCTATGTCTAAGGTGGTAATGTGTTTCAAGCTGGTTATCACTAATAAACTGTAATGCTAGTTTGAGTTTTCACCCTGGGTTGAAAATATATGTATGTTTGTAAACAATGAAGGTAACTAAATTTACTAATACTTCAACTGGTAATTCTTATGTCCTGTACCTTAATTTATTTTAATAGAAATTTCGTACATTTAAATATTGATGTGTTTACACATATATGGGGGCACTGACTTTTTTATAGTAAGTAATATATCGTCTTAAGAATAGCGTTTTAAGTCTCCTCTACGGTAAGAGATAACCACCGCCCATAGATAATGGCGCCGGGCTTTGGTAGTCATACAATTTCAAGGGCCTCCGAGATCCTCACTCATTCAGCGGAACACAGATCAAGTACTGTAACGTGCTGGTATTCTGTGTGCCGGAGTTATCCCGTCATCATATGCTTCAGCATGGATCTCCCTCTGATAAGACTCGCCCTTCCAAAGACTTAATAAATACTCGTAATAAATCTTTTGGATCGGGCATCGAACCCGATCGTTTCATGGTAGGCATAAAAAACCACGTAAACCATGAAAAACACGAGGCTTTTTAACCACCACTTGTGGTGAAGTATACAGCTGAGCGTTGTCCCATTTTCACTTACCTATATAGTTTTTCAAATGCCTGTATTTTTTTGTATAGACAAGTGTGAATAAATATACATCGCACAGTCGTTCTTACTGAGAAGATTTTGTTGGAGACGTCATGTTCGCTTAGTGATAGGATTCGTTTCGAGTTGAAATGCGGTCGGTCGGATGCTGTTGCAACTGGCACAAGGGGCCCTCTGTGCCGCGCGCGGAGCCAGACTCGGCTCCGGTGCTAATTACACATGATCGCTTAAGAAACGGCCATTATCGCTGGCGTCGTGTCGCAACGAGCGCTTTTCAATCTCTACCATTTCGTTTTATCATTAGATATATAGATATTATATTTTACGAGAGTTTTTTTAATGTTGCATCCTAGGCAAACTTGTAAGATTACAGAGATACTCTTGAAGGTACTAAATTGAATACTTACAAAAAATATAACAGGTTTTCGATTGGCTAATTAAACGGAGAGCATTTGTATGGTATGGTAAATGGAGTAGTAGGGGGTCTCTTCTATGGTAAGAGATCACAGCCGGCCATGGACAAACGCGCCACAGTCCGTTTGTTTATGTTGCCGGCTTAAGTGGTACAGTTTCAAGGGCCTATGACATCCTCACTCAGCGAAATACTGAGTAAAGCTGGTATTATGTGAGCACATTATCACTCCAAATGAGCAGGCTGAATTAGTGTATCAACATATGTTTCAGCATACCAAACAGCGTTACGAACTTGTCCGGCCACTATCGGGCCTTTCTTACATTTAAGTATTTTTTTTCTATTACAAAATGTTCGTTTAATTTTTGTTGAGTAACAAGGTAGCTCTGATTATTATAAATTGTGATCCATTTGTTACATGTTATTACACCGGTTTTATAACAAATCTAATGGATATTTCACAAGCGTCGATTGTGTGCGAGCTGCTGGAAAATTGCGAGCTACCATCGTATGCGTAATATGTATACGATAGGTTTCGTAATGCCTTTCGTTTCCTATGAACGCTTTCGAAGACGGCAATTTCTGTAATTTATAACATTTTCTTTATTTCACGCATGTTATATGATTTTTCCAATTCATAGAGAGATTTGTTACAGTTAAACAATCTTTATTTATAATGGCAGCTAATTGCCACTTATGAACGTCTTAAAAATGTAATGTATGTTTTTTATAATCGCTCAAACATTAATTCAGTGATGTTTTCGATATCTTGATAATAAGTCCGTGGTGTTATTTCTGCATAATTGCTAACTAATGACAGCGTTTCAAAAGCGTAATATCCAGTTTGTTTTACCGATGTTGGTATGTGTGTAGCAGAGAGCCATTTTCACGTTCGTAAAATAGGTTTCGATGATAAATCTTTAATCAACGGTCGTGTTTGTAGATATTCTGAAAGCGTAAAACTCATTGAACGCCGCGGCTGAAGACAGATTTACGGAGATGGCTCGCCGGTCGCGTTAATTTCCGTCCGCTACGCGGCGCTGTCATAAAAAAGGCTATCGCTAAAGAATCGCTGGGTTTATGCTTTTTTGCGGTTTAGCTTTTCACGTCTAAGCCTTTTGGGTTTTTATTTTTTTTTCTATAGTGGACCATCCAGCATGCATCCAGCGTCTTCCGGCGACCTTTATAAGGTCGTCTGTCCACCTTGTGGGTGGACGTCCCACGCTGCGTTTGCTGGTCCGTGGTTTCCACTCTAACACTTTTCGGCCCCAACGGCCATCCGCTCTACGTGCCACTTCAGATTCCCGGAAGACGCTGGATGCAGGTCCCCTCCGACGGGTATTCATGGAAGTCCAAGGGGGAGGCCTATGGCCAGCAGCGGACGTCTTACGGCTGAAATGATGATGATGATGATAGCGGACAACGGAGCTGATGGGTCGCCACAGTCCGCTCATTGGTTGTGTTACCGGCTTTTTAAGCCGCTATAGTCAGCGTGAAATGGTAGTTGTACTTGAAACAGTGCTTTTACGGTGTTTCGCTGAGTGAGTGGGGATGTCGGAGGCCTTTAAAAATGCCGTTTAAGTGGCGCATAAAACCGGCAACACAACCAATGCGCGGACTGTGTAGCGATTGGTGATGGGCGGCTGGGTGTTTGCTTACCATATAGGAGACGCATATGCTCCTCTGTCCGCTATATCATAAAAAAAATTAAAAATGCGACTCACTTACCCCAGTCCTTGCAGTGCCACGTGTGCGTTGCCGGCTCTAAAAGCTTACCTCGTTATAATATTAGTATAGATTGTATATATGTGTGCGTGTCGCACGATGCGGCGGCGCGGCTCGGCGCCTGTATTGATCCGGGCCGTCACGCGCCCAGAACCTGTTGCCGGGCTGAAAGGCTCCCTGCGCGCCGATTGGTCGGATCGTATGCTGCATTTTCAATTATCTACCTACTTGTATTGAGTACGTAGCCCTGGAGGGGTAGATCTA
This sequence comes from Delias oraia, assembly GCA_018230265.1. Taxonomy (NCBI): domain Eukaryota; kingdom Metazoa; phylum Arthropoda; class Insecta; order Lepidoptera; family Pieridae; genus Delias; species Delias oraia. The sequence goes on along the minus strand of DWCF01000576.1, from coordinate 29,323 downwards.
GGTCCAAAGTGGTCGTGAAAATTTAAAGTCTACGTAATGGGGCAAATCAACTATTTACAATTCTTATAAATGTTATTAAATAACTGGTGCCATCTCCGTTATTGAATGAATTCATTTAAGGTCACTGCTGATTGAGTATTTAGTATCTCTGGTAAGAAGAAACGGCAAACCAAAAGACTTCCAATCCCACGAGTAAGACAAGTGTTAAGACACTCGCCCGACCATTGTCAAGTCCTTCGAAAGTCCAAATAAATTTTAGTTCGCACAAGGGATCGAATCCCTTAAAGGTCTGCAACGCACCCGCGGCTCTGCAGGAACCGGGGTTTTCCGTAGGTGAAGGACCGCTTATCTTAGATGAGCCTCCTGTTAGTTTGCTACCATTTCAATTAAAAACCAAATGAAAAAATCCCTTTAGATTCGTATCAGCCTGCAAAACGTACGGTGTATGACGAATTATTTAAGTGATATGATTAAAATAAATTATCTAGCGTGAGTGTATGGTATTAATTACGGGCGTTATAGAGGTTGGGCCAAGTCTCGCATTCAATTATATGATTGTAGGTGCCCCGTGATTACTGCTTCGTGTGGTAGGACGGTGTTATTTCTCGTTCTACCCTCCTAGAAAAATTGTTTATCAAAGTGGATTATATTTATAAATTCGAATCGTGACTTTGATTTAATTTTGGAAAATTAAAAAGTATTGTAATAATAAGTAAAGTTTTTTGTTTGAAAAAATTATGTCCTACCTACTAACAAATACATCTACAACGATTTTTTTTTTTGAAAATTTTGTGTAAATTTGGGCGTGTATAATATAAAATTAATTACTTTGTTGCGATAAATTCGTTTTACACCAGTTAGGTAACATACCCGGGGGAGAGCCATGCCGAATCGTGTGCTGACGCACTACTTAGGCCAATTCGTCCAAAGTGATACCACGTACTCACTGAATACCAGGGTGAAGTAGTACTTGTACTGTGTTGCTTGAGTGAATAAGAATATCGGAGGCCCTTGAAATTATAACGCTTAAGAGACGTAAAAAGCCGGCAGAACATCCATTGCCTATTATTATAGATCTAACTTAAAAAAACTAACACCAGTAATTCTTAGTTATATTGGCGTTAGAAAATGGAGCTATGAACGTCAAAAGCTCCTAGGAGACTGTCGTTTAAGAAATGTTCTTTCTACTTTATAGTACGGACCTATCTGTTATTATTTTCTTAATACAGAGTAAACTCCATGTAACGTCCCTCGATTTAACGAAAAACTCCCTAAAGCGTCGAAATCAATTGGCTTTAGTTGGTTTAGCTTGTCTTCCATCCACCTTTTCTTCTTTCCATTTAACGACAACTCTTTTTAACATGAACACTACCAGATCGGAGAGGAACAGTTGATTGTCTCAGTCGAGTTCAATTTTTACACGCTCTATGTATTTCGCTTTTGTACATTAGTATTAGGAGGCTGGTATTGACGTCCAAATTCCACGCGACAGTCGCCGCCGAAAATACCTTTCATCGTCGAAGGTTTAAAAAAATGTTCTCATACCCTGCCGCCGCGTACCGCACGAGTGGTAATATCGAAGTTTTAATTAAAACTTTGCCGAACATTTTTCGAGCGTGAACACGGAGAGTGCTCGGCGCTCAGGCGGTAGGTATGTTTAAACTTTGAATTAAAATTTAAGTGCGCACGTAACAATCGGTGAGTATTTTTTAGCTAGGATAGGGGTGATGATACCTGACAAACCCCCTTTTGCTTCACTTAAATGTTATGTAATGCTCTTGATGGCGTGAGTGCATTGTTACAAAAACTATACACTTGAAGCACGAACTTTTTTGTGTACCATTTTTAGCTGTTGACCAAAGCGGTAAAGCGGCTTAACGCAGACGTAGAGCGATGTAGTCGCCTTTATACTAGTAACGTTAATTCCGAATGCCGATTTTGGTATAAAAATATAGATTTCTTTATTGAAAATGGTGGCAAACGAGCAGAAGGCTCACCTAGGAGAAGCAGTCCTCCGCCCATGAGCACTTCCAGCTCCTGCTGAGCCGCGAGTGTGTTGCCAGCGTTTTAGGGATAGGTGCACTCTTTTTGATCACGAATAAGAAGGGCTGCCTGGGCCAAGGTTTTTCTAGGAGACGGTAAATATTTCATAATCACATTTTAATAATCCTTTCGACATTTTAATTACAAAAGGTATCACGTAAAAACTTGGGATTAGTCCATTCTTAAGAACTTAAATGCATTCGACAAACGGGCAGACAAGCTAAAAAATTATTTTCGCTAGTCAATATAAAAAAATAATTATATACATAGATATTTATTTTCATTGGTTCAGCGACGTCTCGCTCTTTGATAGGAAGCATCAAAGACGTTTGATAGTGGATTTAAGTGCATGTTATCTTACCAACCTTGAACATCAATACGTATCACATAACAAATACCTAAGTACTTTTAATTCTGTACGAATTAGACTTCCAATTTTATTTTTGATTACGCAACACGATGAAAAGCTGCTAAAAGAACGACATTGGACCATCGTTATACCAACCCAACTCCGCGGAACACAGTAGGTGCTCCTTATGCTGGTGTAATGCGAGTGCGTAGATGCTACTGGATGAGCCGGCCCAATTAAGGGCCTCCGATATCCTCTCTCACTCTGCGAAACACAGTATAAGTACCGTTTCACGCTGAGTATTTGAAATGTATATATGGAGGCCTACAATAGAATAAAAGGCTTAAAGCAGCTCAACCCAATATGTCAAATATTCAGTAAGCTAAGATAATCAATAACTTTATTTAGGTTTATAAAATCGTATTTAAAAATTATTAATAATGTGAACATTACTAATAATTTGAATTTTGACTATTTTTTTTTTTATATTTGAGTATAAACTGAAAATAACATTACATTTAGCTGACTTTGATTTCAACTATACGATGCAGCTGTATTTGATTCTGCGTAACTGGATACAACTGAGTTTGATACTGACAACCGCCATTTTGAGTTGTGAGGACTAGGGATATCCTTACACGTTCGATAAAGTAAAAACGATATATTATTTTACAAATTAAATCCTTAATTTTTGTATGATCCGTGCTACTTTCCTATTTGCTCATTCATGAAACCTTCTCACCAATACACAACTCAACAATGTTTTGAATTATAGAAATGCCACGAAAAGGAAAATGGGTATTTTATTTTAATATTTTATGTTTAGATTTTCGTTATATATACCGCAATCGTATTGCATTGTATGTAATAGCGTTTATAAGTAAAATAACTATTGTATTTAGTATAAGATCAAAGAGCTTATAGTTTCTGTTAAACTCTGGTATCAAATGTATTTCCGATTGTTCAATTAGAATGAATGTGTCCGTCTCAAAGATTAATGCACGATTTCTCTGATGCCTATTGAACAGTTTCACCAGTCATGCATTATAATTGTGCGAGTAGTCAACATCACCGTTTTTTTAAAGTAAGTATTACACAGGCCGCTTATTTGGGTGTATATCTGTTCGATGCCCATGGGCACCGTAGCTCCAGTTGGGTTACGAAATCCTTAAGCTTCGTAAGTCTTATTGATTTAAAAATATAGTCTACAGAATGCAGCCGGTTTCAAAGAATGCTGGTGAAGAACGTTTTACAGAACGAAATTCCTTATGGAAAACGTCAGTCATGTAATTTCTTTGTGATAAATTACAATGAATTATAAACTGATATATTGTTAACATTACAACTCTGTCTAAGCGACCGTTGCACTCTGTACACGGAGAGGTAGTTTAGTTCCGGTGCATTCAAACGTGCATAACCCTTTCAGCTGTATATGTGTATGTATGTAGCTGTGTATGTGTATATATATATATATATATATATGTGTGTGTGTGTGTGAGTTCTATGTATCTCCTATGTAATGAAAAAGGCACTTGGTTAACAGAAATTGTTAATTTTGATCACATCATCAATGTTTAAAACAATGAATCTACCTTAAAGTTATCATTATTAAATTCTTTGAGGGTATATTGAAAGAACAAAATAAAAGTAATGCTTAGTTGCGTCGAAGGCGACGGTAAACGCCGAATTAAGAAAAAGCGCCGCGGAAGTAGAACAAACAATGTAGAAGCCGTTAAGCGAGCACGTTTCCAACTTCACATCACTCGGGGCTCGATGGGAGAGCCTGCTGGCAGCCGTCCAAGCGGCCTGACATTGAACCCGCACGCCCGGACCGATTGCACTTTTCAGCCGTCTTTCTTTCTGTTTTCAAAAAGCGACACTTAGGCGTCTTATAGATGTTTGAGAGCCTCGTAGCTAAGTGATTTAATTATACCATGAAGCCAGAGGTATCGCGTTCGATTTCCGGTCTGAATAATTATATTACAATTTAATTAATAATTTATTCTAAGGGGAGTGTTTTAATACTGTGGCACCCGTGGGCCAGCTATGTTGAAGCAAATGCTGACGCATTAATTTTATCATATTAGAATAGTTTATATAAGATCACTTATTGTTGTTTAGGTATGTGTAAGGTAAATAATACCTATTGCAAGGGCAGTTAGTACTTATCTGTGCCGTTTCCTGTACGAAGAGCATTTGTGGCGGTGTGGTACAAGAGTGGCCCAAGTGGCGCTGAATCAACAAGCGCTGTTGCACTCCGAAACAGGTTGATTCAACGGTTTCATTACGCGAGTGGCATTAATCCGTTGGCGAGCTGCCACCGCTTCGGCGTCTCGAGCACCGGCTTAGGGTCGTTTCTATCGAGCGCCGTTTGATTAACACGAGCAAGTTGGGGTCTCTTTCAGCTTTTTAACTCGACCTTCGAGAAATTGAAATTCATTTGATGCCTTTTTTTGGGTGTGTTCCACTTTTATCTCTGAGTCCCTGTACAAGTTTAATCGAATGATGGATTTCGTATTTTAATTAGCTATGAAAATGTTGCCGACTTTTTAATTTGCTTCAACGGTATATTTCATTACCGAAACACAGTGCAAGTATTTTGTCAGCAGAATGGTATGACTCTCACAAGGTTAAGACAATGTTATAGCACTCGCTCAGCAACTATAAAACCCTTACCTTACATTTTTTATTAAGACCGGAGATCGAACCTGATGCCTCTCGTTACGTGCGAGGCTTATATTTACAACGAGGCTTCATGTCGTATCTATGTTAATTCGTGTCAGTTGAGTTTTTATTAAATGTAATATGTCTGATTAATAGAAATAAAATGAGATAATTTTAGTTAAGTTTTAATTATAAATACACGGTTTCCTTTGTGATCATTCTAATTTTCATTGCTTTGGTGTGTTAGTGGCGTGGATAAACAGTAACATCAATCGTATGATTGAATAGTTGCAAGTATTCGTTGCGGACATAAAGGCTCGCGTGCAGCATACATTACAGATGCTATCAGAGCAATTGCCAATAGTTTGAGTGATTTTCTATCGGGTCTGTCGTTGAACGAATCGAAAACTTTAGTTCCTATGACATTGACAGATTTCAAATAGTTTTGACATTACTTTCGCGAGTATACTTATTGTTGACATACCGGTTGCAATTCTCAAATGCGTCATCTTAATTCTCTAAGTGGTCCATATTGGTTACATGACAGATTTGTCCTCCGATGGAATCGCTCTTTCGAACGGTCTTTAAAACGTGTGTTTGACATCCGATCACAGTATAATTCATTAATCAACCAATCGATTTTTATTTATTTTCCATAGTAAGATTAACTCTTTAGAATTTTGAGAAATAAGTATTGAAACTTCTGGTCGAATAGGATATTCTGATGTCAGTTATTTTATTGGAAAAGTTTTACCCGTGGGAGAGTCATGTTGAAGAATATGCTGACGCACTAATTGGGCCGGCTCATCCGAAATGATACCACGGGCTCACAGAATATTCAGCTTGAAACGTTACTTCTACTGTTTCGCTGTGAGTGAGGATATTGGAGGTCCTTAAAAATGCCGTTTAAGTGGCGTAAAAAGCCGGCAACATAACCAATGCGCGGACTGTGACGCGTTTGTCCGTGAATGGCGGTGTTCTATTATCATATAGGAGACTCACCTGCTTCGTTGACAGCTATACCATAAAAAAGTAAAAATTACAATTTCACCCTGAATAGTCTTTTTCAGACATTCAAAAAGACAGTTTAATCTTTGAATGGATTTATTTTTTTAAATATGAAAACTAGCTAATTTTAGGCACTACATCTCTTTACTTCATCTGTTATAACAGTTAGCCACGATCCTATTATATTTCTTAATAGGGATTTAGCTAACGTGAATAAAATAATACAAGCCTGTAAGATAGGCCATGTATTCAGCGTAATCTTGGAGGGTCTCTCGAAAATCACCATCGCGTCGCATCTCGTTTGAGATTATGCGGGCTCTGCGAGAATATAGCTCTACATGATAGTAATTTGGCCTTTTCGAGTCGGCTTATTCGTATGTGTATGTGCGAATATTATACAGCGATAAAGTTTGTATGTTTTTTCACGTTGTCGGCAGTCATCTCCGGATCTAATGAACTGATCTTGAAAATGCTCTCACTATTAAAGTTATGTTATTTGTGAGTAGCATGGGCTATATATTAATTCGAGACATCTAAAGGCTTTTTCGTGGCAGTCGCGTTTGTAATGGAAGAAAAAACGATCGAGTGTTGTTTCTTACGAACGCTGCCTTAACGATGAGAGATATATGATTGAATTGCAGAGAAAAGCTCTATAGCAAGATGATGCCTATAAAAAAGTCCGCGACTCCATATATCGTAGCTTTCATATATATATGGAAAAACATTTGTCGGTTCAGCTAGTTTAATATAAACACAGCAATGCCTTGGCGTTCCAGTTCAAGCATGGTTATAATATTTCAGACGTATAAAGAGTTTTATCGTGGAATGAGAGATTTTTTTTTATATAGTTTAACGGACAACAGAACAGATGGGTCTGCTATATGGTAAGAGAACACCGCCGCCCATGGACAACGCGCCACAGTCTACGCATTGGTTGTGTTGCAGGTTTTTTACGCCACATAAGCGGCATTTTTAAGAGCCTTAGATATCGTCACTCAATGAGCGAAGCACAGTCCAATTACCGTTTCAGGCTGAATATTTTGTATAGACGAATAGCATAATATGCTATGCTAGATATTTGCGAAGCATCGATTAGCTGGTATATGTAATTACGATATTTTTGAGATGTTACTTTGGTATGCCAAAATTTAGTTTTGTAAATAGTACAGCTTCGTAATAGGTGGGCGTCTTTGGGGGAGGCCTATTTCCAGCAGTGGACTTGACAGGCTGAAGATGAAATGCTACAGCTAATTCCTTGTTGGCTTATATAACTGTACTGGAACAATTTGATACGTAAAGTATTAGTTGTGGATTAATTATTTTCTATTCTCACCCACCACGGGTATAGCAAATAATAAATGTTGGTAGTAATTTTGCGTGCTGCACGAGTACTTCGACAGAAAGACAGATATAACGTATTAACCATACCAAGGTACGATTTTATCCGTATGAGTTATGCTGAAGCATATGCTGACGCACTAATTAGTCCGGCTCGGCCGATGTGATACCACGGACTCACGCAACACTAGCATGAAATACTTGTACTGTGCTTCGTCGAATGAGTGAGGATATCGGATGCCCTTGAAATTATACCGGTGTAAAAAGCCGGCAACACAGCAGGCGCGGATTGTGGCTCCATTGTCTATGGACGGTGGTGATCTTTTATCATAGAGGAGATCCGCCTGTGCCGTTGATCGCTATACAATTACGAAATACCGAGATACGTTTTACAAGACGTATAAAATAGTATAAGATTTAAAATGGAAACATTTTTATTAATGTGCCAATAAAGTTTCCTTGAAGCGAATTAATATAGTTTAGAGCGAGATGAGGCTATGGTGAATCATCGTCTGAATTCCGTGACCCCATGTCATTGGGATAGATTCGTCGTACAGCGAATGTGGAGTCGGCACTGTTCATCTATCACACCAGGGCTGACAGATCGGTGTTTATCCTCCCACGCCAAAAGGAGAGTGTTATTATTCTCACTTGGATATGCTGCCAATGGTTTATTGTTAGTTTGCGATTGGTAATAAGTTAAGTAATTAAATTTGCTTTGAAAGTGTTACCACATATTTGTCTGCATGCTTGGGACAGCATAAGGAATGTATCGATTTGTTTGATGAGTTTTTCATACGTATGATCGCTGAAGGTTTTGCGTAAATCTATCCGCATGCATTTAGTTATTACTGTGACCATGTTTGTCCATTACTATATAATGTACTAATAGTATGTACTTATTAGTGGCTAAGACAATATTGCTTACTTTAATTTAGTATGAATTAGTCACCCTTTTTTTAATGCGAGGAAATACATTTACGCATTCCCCTCGTTCCCCTCTTGCAAGAGGATATATGGTACTCGGTATACCGGAGTGCAATACCCAAATAAAACCTTAAGGCATTAGAAGGCCAGCAGAATTTCCACCGAATTCAGTGTCCTCAATACGCGATACAATTGTCGGCCTCCTGCGTACTGAGAAATACAGAGTCAACCTATGTCTAGGCTCTACACAGCACTTTACTGGGTCACGCTCCGACGTACTGTGAGAAATTTTGACTACACACTCAACATTTTGAAGAAACTCGCCAGGAAAAATGCAAAGCCCTTACAGAGACAGAATTTAATATCGAAATATAATTGATAAATGAAATGGCAACCCTAACGGCATACCTCGGTCGGAGCTCGTTAATATGTACGGAGCGTCGTCACCGTCGCCCACTCGGCTCTAATGCACTGTGGCAGCTCGCGAACGAGCACTAATGCACAATGGTTTTTACACATTTCCAATTACTGTTTAATCATTTTATATGCTGCCGCTAATTGAAGACGCTTAACACGTCAACACGATATCTCGATTGGATAGAAAATAGAAACTACTCCTTAACTTCATGAAAAATAATCTAGGAAGGATTTGGGAATCTTTAAAAATACAGCAAAACACCCGCCCTACAAGGGATAGGGTTGACGAAAATGGGTCAACGACGGCATTTTTTTTAAACGGTGGCAAACGAGCCGGATACTCACCTAGTGCAAGCGGTTCTCCGTCCATGGATATCCTTAGCCCTTGCAGAGCCGCGAGCGGGGCCGGCCTTGGTACATGTCCTAGGTAAGCCTTTGCCACCGTTTCCATTACAAAAACACAACCCAACCGCTATTGTGACTGGCGAAATCATCACAGTTATATGTAGGTCCTATTGAGGGAAAGGGCGGGATGCAGTAATCTGTGACAATCTGCCTCTGAAGTCTTGTTACGTACGATTTGAGCTATTAATTATCTAATCTAATTATTTGTCCTTTTATATGGTATTTTGTTCAGTTCGATGCGGTTTTGTATATCAATTGCTCGATTCTTTGTAAATGAAGAAGGACAATGGAACTTTGACTGTGTCTAATTGGAGTCAATGCTGATTGTGGCACGATCTCTTGTAGTTTTTATTGCCTATAGCACGATCCCGATTCGATTTGCGATCGGACCGGAACGAAACGGACCAAAATCGTGAGACAGCTATTTGAACGATCTTGGAGAAGAACATTTTGAAATTGGATCTTTAGATGAAGGTTGTCGACTGATAATCTCGGCGGTTTTCACCCACCATTTGGTTGGTTTCCGATTTACATGTATTGCTATCATCAAAGAAACTAGCCGCATTGATTAGCATAACCCAGCTGGGTTTAGTCACGACACCATCCTTTATTAGTTCAGCGTGTACGTGGCGCGTGGCACATTCTTCGGTTCTCGTTTTAGTTCTGCCCATAATGGCATGTTACGCCCGATTTACGTACAATGCAGTTTTAAAACGCGACCGTTTTGTGAGTGAGTATTTCGCTGTGATCTACTGTATTAGATAGCATGATTCGGTAATTTGTTGTGGGTAATCTCCTCTTACTTCAACTGAAATAATTATGATGTTTACAGAGAAACGTTCAAATGGGCGACTAGGTCTATAATGGTAGAGCTCAGATAGGCCTGTAGGTACACAAGTGAGCCTCGTAGTGATCGAGCCTGCCACGATGAAATAGATTTCGAGCCCCGGTGCGGTGGTTGAATGCCTAGTGCGACCCCTGAAGGTTCTAGTGGACACTGGAGACGATGGAAGTCATTCCTCTTCTCTACCCCTTAGTTTTCGGAGAAGAGTTAATGGGAGGTTCGATTTTGCCTACAGGTGCTTTGCGGTTTTAGTTAGTGTAATGGATACCGGTGTACCGAGTTCTCATATAATATCTTCTCGCACGAGAATGCGTAAATCCATTTCAACACGTAAAAAAAGGCCTCTATACAGAAATGAGAGGGCCAGCTATAAAGAGCATGACAGTGACAACAGATCTTTACAATTTCTACGTTTTGTTTAAGAGCGCTAAAAGGATTTGTGTTCGCCTAAATACGAGTGCATATTGCTTTACTCTATAAAAGTTTTGTTGTACACCTCAACAGCAGTGTAGGCGTGAACGCCAATCTTATGTATGACTATTGGCTTGTATTTGCTTTTATATGAAGGGATGATCTCGAGTTAAAATAATAATTCGAGCACTACTCTGATAATGAGAAGTGTAAAACGGTTATAATTAAGACTTTTTCAGTCTCGGTTTTTCAAAAGCAGATGCTTCTTAAGTACGGATTTAAGACATTTTGGTACGGTTTCTCGCCAGAGTCAGAGCGACTTGCTGCTCGCCGAGAAGATCTTGGTTTCCGCGACTAGGGCAAATGCGTGTCTTACGAGACTGACTTCTTCATGGGCCTCCGCGGGGCAGAGGCCAGACTCGATGCCCACCAATGTAAGACTGGGGACATTAACCAATCCACGCCTTCGCTCCCGCCAACGTCGGTTTTTATTACGAATATTACACAACCCTACTGTTTAATTTCACTTTTTCCTCGAGTGAGTAAGAGATATGTGTTGGCTATTGTAAAGAATTAAAATATTATCATATAAATGAGGAATGAGGGTATTCGCCTCTATCGAAGTTGAAGCAGTGTGGGTGGTACGCCGTGTCATGTAAACAATATAAAGACTTTTGCACAGTCCGTTGAATATTCATGGCTCAGTTTCGGACTTGCATACAAACGATCACATAGGCAATTTTCGTGTGCGTACCGTTCTGCCACTTAATTGAAATTCATACATAACTATGTCGCATTTCCTCCTTCGCGCACTTCGCGTGGAGCTGTGCAAAAATTGTACTGTTATTATAGAGACGAATTCGGCGCTAACTACGATATACTGTTCGTTGGCCTTTTTATTTATGCAAAACGTTGTCTATGCCCCGTACTTAACAAATTAGGAAATAATAAAACTATAATTTAATAAATTTGAATATTATATTGTATATAATATTATATATATTATCTAAATTAAAGAGTTTCTAAATTAAACGGTTTTCACCCATGCGAGAGCCACACTGAAGCAAATGCTGATGCAATAATTGGGCCGGCTCGTCCGAAACGATACCACGGGCTCACAAATTACTCAGCGTGAAACAGTCATTGTACTTGAAATGGTGTTTTTTACTGTATTTCGCTGAGTTATATAGCTGATATTATTATTATACCTTAAAAAACGGCACGTTAGTGACGTAAAAACCCGATACAGACTGTGGTGCGGTTGTCCACGGGCGGCGCGCTGGTGTTCTCTTACCATGTGGAGAAATAATGAGATATTGTCGTTTGAGATTTGTGACGTTAATTATTATATACGTTCATGTAGAATATTCAACTATATATTGAGTGTGGCTTAGTTTTAAAGATATAAATGGAAATGAGCATCCTTTTTCAAATAAAAATCTTTGTTGGATATTAATTAAAAAGCTATTTTGTAAAAAAATGTCATTCACGATGATAAGAGAAACTTCAACTGTTTATGATTTTTACTCCAGGTTTTGCAACATTTCACCTAAATTAAAAAATTTTTTTTTCATCGTATCATTTACTGATGAGTAAATTGTTGTCAACAGCTTCCTGGATGACCTGGACCGGTTAGGCGCCAGGGATTACCAACCGACCGAGCAGGACATCTTACGAACCAGAGTGAAAACCACCGGCATCGTAGAAGTTCATTTCTCATTTAAAAACCTTAATTTCAAGTAAGTGAACCCGCTCAATTCAAAAATGACGCAGATTACTTTACACTTTAGCGTGATAATAATGATTATGTATCTTTTAATCATTATTTTGTCTTATTTAATCTCCAACCCGTCCAAGCCTGCCAAGCGATTGTGCGATTGTGGCAAACACCCCCCGACGAAAATATGCATGAAGGTCAAAGAGGGAGGGCCTATGTCCAGCAGTTGACGTCTTACGGCTGAAATTAAGATGATGAAGACGATCTTTTAATCTGTAAATAGCGCTATGGGTTACATTATTATTATGTTTGTATTAATTATCTTATATGTTTTAGTGTTATAATGTAACTTTGTGTATAAATATATAAAATTTTAAAAAGCAAGGTCAATTTTCAAATGATTGGTGAATAATCTCATTGGCGACGCATTCCAGGCTGTTCGACGTGGGCGGCCAACGGTCGGAGAGGAAGAAGTGGATCCACTGCTTCGAGGACGTGACCGCAATCATCTTCTGTGTCGCCATGTCCGAGTACGACCAGGTGTTGCACGAAGACGAGACAACGGTAGGTGGCGGCGGGGCTAGACCCTCGCTTCCCGAAATGGGAGACTCGATGAGATGAGGTCTACGTATCTCACTGGCCAGTTTTTTTTACGTCCACTCATAATACTCACGTCACGCATTCTTAAGTATAATTGTATAAGTAAATGTTGCCGGAATCAGTTAAATTTTAAAAATGGCTTAGGTGAAAAAAACTGAGCATTACTGAACCAGGCACTAGAGACTAAAGTATAGATTACACTAATAGTGTGATTAAGATTTAAATGTAATGGAATGGAAGAAATGCATCAGTAGAGCGTAACGATACAAAACGTCATTTCATTCGCTTTTCCTTGTTTTTTTGACGCTCGCGCTAAATTTGCTGCAATGTGGAAAATTTATCTACTAGAGTACTCGCTACCATTGCGTGTTGTCAGCTCTTGTCGCATGATGGTGAACAGTTATAATGTGTGGAACGCGTGGCTATTTCAGAACCGTATGCAGGAGAGTCTGAAGCTGTTCGACTCGATCTGCAACAACAAGTGGTTCACGGACACCAGCATCATTCTTTTCCTCAACAAGAAGGATCTCTTCGAGGAGAAGATCCGCAAGTCGCCACTCACCATCTGCTTTCCGGAGTATACCGGTCAGTGGCCTTTTTTATAGTTTAGCGGACAACGGAGCAGGTGATTCTTCGGGCAACGGGGTCTTCTTTATGGTAAGAAAACACCGCCGCCCATCTCCAACCGCGTCAGTGCGTCCGCATATGGTTCAGCATGGCTATCTCTTCACATATAAATAAACACATAGACAAAATGGTGAGCCCATGAATTGTATGTTTACTTGTTTGAATGTATATTGTTGGACAGCCTACACAAAACGTTAAAATAAACAATTGAAAAAAATAAGGACTACTGAGTTTGTTTACTGTTACTGTTACATCCTATATAAGGATGCCCTCCCTAACAGTCTGTTTGCCAAGATTCAAGTAAAGTTTGTGTTAGTGGGTTTTTAATTGTAGCTATAACGGACAACGGAGCAGGTGGGTTTCCTATATGGTAAAAGAACACTTCCGCCCATAGATTCTGTTGCCAGCTTTTATAAATGTCTCCGATATCCTCACTAACTCAGCAAAACAATAGAAGTAACTTTTCACGCTGAGTATTCTGTGAGCCCGGGGCATCACTTCGGACGGTCCAATTATTGTGTTAGCATATGCTTCAGCATGACTCTCTTAAGGATAAAAATTCTTAGACAAAGCTGCTCTCTATAGGTCCCGCTAACCTAGATTCTAGTAATATTCAGGACGCCATATTATTAGTGGTGATAGATGGAATGTGATCCGCAGGCGCCCAAGAATACGGCGAGGCGGCGGCCTACATCCAGGCGCAGTTTGAGGCGAAGAACAAGTCCACCACGAAGGAGATCTACTGCCACATGACCTGCGCCACCGACACCAACAACATACAGTTCGTGTTCGACGCGGTCACCGACGTCATCATTGCGAACAACCTGCGCGGCTGCGGACTCTACTAGGCCCGCCCGCCACCGATCGCCGCCTGACAGTGCGCTAACCTCGCACGGCCCACCGCTCCCATCACGCGATCCATCTGCCACATCCACCTGACCATCCTACATTGGACACTACGTCACAGGTGGTAGACGAGACCCATATGCTCCGAGTGGTAAAACCTTGGTCGTGTTAATGGGTCAAAATTGAGCAGGGTCCTAATTCCGGCGGAATCCTTGGACGTAAGCTTGCTTTGGCAGGAAGACGTCGGTTGAAGTTAGCGTTCACTGTCAATTCCATTGGACCTTCGGACAGATTGTAATAGCATGAGTTTTTTTTGGTATATATAGGTTTCTGGGTATGTGTCGACTGTTGATTTTCTGTCACAGCTGGTTGAACATTTAATATCCCTTCATTGGGTGCAGTGATATCGCGATGTTACGCGATATTCAGGTGTAACTCCGATCGTGTATATTTTTAGTTTATAATAATTTTTACGTTGAAATTTAACATTTTGTAGCCTTGAGTTGGTTTCTTATTTATTTAAATGAATTATTTAATTTATTGTATTAAAATGAATTGGTTTTTTGATGTCGCGTGGTTCGTGATATGACTGCACAAGTGATCGCGTTCGGCTGGCACGATTCGGTTCGTGATCTATCGGAAACGATGCGATTTCTAGAAGGTATTTTGGGGCATTTATTTGTATTCACCCTCACTAAGGCTGGTTTGTGCTTGTCTGTATCTTGGATTAGGGCTTATGAATCGTTAGCGTTTCTTTGGTACGGAACGGGCCATTTGCCCAATCGTAGCTCGGGAGAATTAACTTGCCGTCTGCACCTGGTTTACCCACTTTTCCGAAGAAGCATTTGGATTTGAACCCCGCACCCGTCTTTTGTGGCGTTATTTAGGTGATAAATAAACGAATATGTGATCTTTGAATCGGCATTTCCTTACATACGACAAATAGAGTAACAAAGCAAGGGGATGGTTAGTGCGAATGTTATATATTTTATTTTCGATGCGTCTATGAGTTGAAACTTTGCTTAACATTGAAGCATCGGAAGCATAAAGCTCACAAGTTTCTTCAGCTAGTTTGAACTGTCTTTGAGTAGTTGAGGAGGGAATCCAGGTGCTCGGGAGTTGTACGCTGTGGGCGTGGCCGTCTCTGTGAGTTAAGTTTGTGTCGGAATAGCTTTCGACTTTGAGCGCGCGACTAGCACCGAATCGGTCCCCCTTTGTAATATACGCCATTTAGTTTGATCTGCCTTCAAGAAACATTTAGCCTCCTTTTAGATGTCTAGTGTCGATTCTAAATTTTGGTGCTAGATCCAGTCTAATTCGGTTGTGCTCGGTCTAGTCGCCGCTCCAGCCCCGATGGTCCTGTCTCTCGCCGCCGGCCGCCCATGGGCGCCCCCTTGCAAGTGAGTTGCAGTTTGGTTGCGTGCACGCGCACCGCTCGCTTATATACTCACTCTCTTACGGACCAATCGCAGAACGGAACCAATAGTTAGCGCTGAACGGGCGACGTCAGGCCTACTTCAACTACTATCATTCCATTAAGTATTTACAACTGTCACAATGAGATATTTATTTTTTTATAAACTTTTCGACGCACAAACTGTAGCCGAAGATTTGAGTTGGCCGGTAGCACAAAACGGTTTATTCCTATACGATGTTTTAACGTTACTTTTCAGTGTTCATATATTTTCTATTACACTTTACAATGATTAGGATTAGCCGTTTAAGAGTATCGTCTGTAATCGATTACAAAGTCGTTTTAGCTCTTCGTTGGTCTAGCGCGTCAGGTCCCGAGTAATGTTGAGTCGTGACTGTAAGCGTAGTAGGCGGTGGCCCTCCGCCCTCTGTCCACACGCGTGTAAGATTTGTGAGTATATAAAGTTGTACACACTCGCGGATTGGCGTTAGATCCATTATATATACTATACTATATAACATAATTTATTATTAATGATAATGAGGATCTTACTTTTAAGCAATTAGTACTATAACTGTATCAATAAACATTAATTAATACAATTAGAAGGTAATCTTTACTATCGTCATAGTTAGGTGGATTATTTGTATTGCGTTCATTGGTTATGTAAAAAGTGATTACTTAAAGGAAGTGGTACGCCTACGTGCGACCGCGCGGGCCATTCCCCATCCCACCACTAGCACCACCCCATCCGCTGCTGACCAAAGAACTCTCCCCTCGATGCCCGTCGACAGCGACGGCCAACTATTTCGTAGGTCTCGGTTGCTCCACGGATTGTTCGTTAGACGAGTGGCCCGCGTTCGCTCGCTTGTTGCAAGGTAGGTTTTTTACTGTTATGTAACAATATGTGTATGTAAAGCAAAAGTAATTAATATAATTAGCGCGGTTAACATTTGATCCGAGATGTACGTACCTACGTTAAGCTTATTAAGGGAACATCCGCACTTGGGGTGTCTCACCGCCGCTTCTCATGCATCGTGCCACTGTGACACGCCCACGGCGCCTTGACGCCCGCCCGCCGAGCGCAGTGTGAGCCGCCGCATCCGACCCCGCAAAATGTCAGCTCAATTTCGGGGCTTCCCCGCGAAGACTGACGTTGTCGCTCAACGTTTTTAATGCTTTTCTTTTTGAATTAGGTGTGTGCATCGATCATATCACGCATCTAACATAACATTAAACATAACGTTGTCGCTTGTTCATATTTGCCAAAGTTGAGGTCGTATTCCTAAATAAGTGTTTGGGCGACGTGTGACATCGGCGTACGCCGTGGTTACACCGAGCTGAGTGCAATTTGGGATGCTTAGACTTGATCAACAGCTACTAGTAGCGCATGCGCGAGCCGCCGCCCGCCGAGTGTCAACTGGCGGCTGGAGTAGCCAAGGAGGCGGACGGGTGCCTGCGGGCGCTAGGCGCGGCGGTTCGCGTTGAACAAATGTTTAAGGGAATAAAAGTTTTTAGTCACTAGTGGGTAATTTTTGAATGTGATTCAATCTTATCTTTTATTTTTCTATATCGAGTGACTATGGTTAGTTTACGTTTCATTTGTAATGCATTTATTGAGAGCGATGTATTTAACCAACGATGTATTTAAACAATATTTTCTCTTTTGTATCTCATGTGCACTCGTATTTTTTATTGAAGTTACTATAAATTTTAAGTGTATAATTTTAAATAATTACTGAAAATGATTATATTCTAATTTTTATGTTCAAATATTCATGCTTGTTTTATTTAATTGCCCTTTACCTGCCAATATCTTCAATTTCACACGGCTGAAAGTACTAAACAAAAACTGACAATAATATATTGAAATGACTTTAGGCGCGCTCGGCGCTGGAAGTAAATCGGTTAATTTCCCATACTTGCGTCACGATGAAATATGTAATTTATTCTGCGCGTGATGATGTACATACGACATTATATACGTGCGTCCTCACTTCATCTACGTGACGCCAACGTGGTTTGCACTCTGCCAACAGACTCGTCGCCGACAACTGCATCGTCCAGTGCCAGATGCGTAGACGCATAGTCAAATAATACGTAATGCATTGAAATATTAACACACTCAGGAGAAAACTAACAGACACAATCTGTTCACCCCTCTGTTTCAAAGTCTCAGTAGCATGCTATTCCTGTGAAGGTGGCTCGGAGGGTGGAAAGAAAAGTAATAGGTGTAGGTTTAGGTCCATTAATAAATAATAAGATAAATTGTAATGTCAACAATTACTGTATGCCTTAGGCATCGTGT
This sequence comes from Delias oraia, assembly GCA_018230265.1. Classification (NCBI taxonomy): domain Eukaryota; kingdom Metazoa; phylum Arthropoda; class Insecta; order Lepidoptera; family Pieridae; genus Delias; species Delias oraia. The sequence continues at coordinate 11,405 of DWCF01000576.1, read as the reverse complement.
GGACAAATATGTAAGAAAATTAGGCTTAGCTCTCACATTATAAATACAATAGTGATACTGTTATATTAATATTTGTGGGCCAAAGTATAGAAGTAGACAAGGAAGGTAAACACTAATGATAACACTGTGAACAGTCTTTAAAACTAGCTGCTGAGACAACTACCACTGACCACTAGTCTCAGAAGCCACAAAATGCCACAAAAAAGAAGACAATAGAAAACAGTACATTAGCTTTATTTCAACAAAAAATAAACCGCTACTCTGGTAAAATTTATGACATTGAACTGTTAGTCAATAAACATAATGATGATATTTTATGTTTTTTTTATTCTGTATCGGACAACGGAGCAGGGGGTCTCCTATATGTTAAAAACAACGCCACCCATGAACAACCGCCCCACAATACGCGAATTGGTGTTGTTGCAGAATTTTTACGCAGCTTAAGGGCCTCCGATATCCTCACACACTCTGCGAAACACAGTTCAAGTAACGTTTCATGCTGAGTATTCTGTGAGCCCCTGGCAGGACTTTGGATGAGCCGGCCTAATTAGTTCGTCAACATGGCTCTCCCACGGGCGTGACAGTATTAAGACACTCGCCCAGCCACTTTCAAGCCCTTCCAGGGACCGAATAAATTATAATTGTCCGCCCGGGATTCGATCCCAATACCTCTCGTTTCATGGTACAATTTTTTAAAACCAATAAGCTACTAAATGTGAAACTTGGTTAAAAATGTCATTTATTGTACTTTCAGGTAACCAGCGTGTTCAACAGAACATTCGCCGAAGAAGGTGTTTCTATTTAATACTATTAACTACAAAAAAACGCACGGATATTGTCGACTGTTCTGTGGAAAGTATTTGTGCTTAGTAGGTTGTGTAAAATTAAAAAGGCACATACTACTATGTGTTTATAGGTTGCCAGCATAGAATGTTACATATTTTCTGGGTACCTTAGAGATTAAACTAAACAAAATTTCTGAAAGCAATAATCTAATATTTGTATGTGGGAAATTTAATATTAATATCCTGTTAGATTCCACAGATAAATTAAATTTACTTTCTTTATTCAAATCATTTGACATAAACAAACTTTTCTTTGTGCCTAAAAGGATTACTGGTACTTCTTCTATCTGTATTGATAATATTTTTGAAAACAGTGATAATATGAAGTTGGTAATGACAAGCAGTGTTAGGCCTGATCACAAAGGCATGTCACTTGAATTTGTAACTAGGGAAATTAAATAAATAAAACATATATTCAAACACAGCCTGCTTACTAAGCATAGATTTGGTAAACTCACAAATAATTTTAAATCAAAACTATAAACTTATACCTCACTAATGATAACCCCAATATTAATTTTAACAATATATTTTCTTTTATAAGTAAGGAGTTCAATGAGATATGGCTCAAGAGTAAATTGTAGATAAATAGAAAAAATGGAATTTAGTGACTGGATAACTAGGGTCATAAGGATAAGTAGAGACAATATGTACCAGTTATCCCTGCTCCCATACTGCTGTGTCTAACGGGTAGCAGAAGACGCTGCTGCTACAGAAATATTACTACAATAATAGTAATTTAAGCAGTAAATTAATTTTGACAAACAGATACTAGCCCGGATCAGTGACAAGCTTTTGCAAGGATACCTAAGTATCGTACCACATTTCCATACCTGTGCTGGTTGATAACCGTGTGTTTGCCACATGTTTAAGTGAGGTATAACATTCAAAGATATTGAGAAACTAAACATATTTATTAAAAGGACATATTTGTGGTCATTATCGACCCAATGCTCTAGTTACCTCTAAAAATTACACAGACCAACCAACTTCGGATTATTTGTTATCTGTAATTTATTGTTTGTATATGGATCGTCAGACAAAAATTGTAGTTAACCTAAATCGTGATTGCTCAAAAACCAAGCGGCAAAAGTGAAATAATTACAATTGTAAATAAAAGTAAATTATTACGTTCGAAGTGTGTTTATTTAGTTAATAACACATTCATCCATAATGAAGGACGTTATTGATGTTATGGCGTTGCAAAATACCAGACGTGAAAAGCGTTTACCTGATTATCGTAATGCATCGGGACATAATTTGGCTACCAATTTCATATTTGAGTGTGGAATAAAGTTAGGATTACAACCTGCAACTATAGCTACAGCAGCCATATTTTATCATAAGTTCTTTAAGGAAGCTGACAAGAATGACTATGATTGCTATGTTATATGTACGGCGTGTTTGTGTGTAGCTGGGAAGTCACGAGATGAGCCAGTACAACCTAGAGATGCAGTAAATGTTGCACACAATTCTATTAATCGTGGTGCGGGACCTATGGAATTAGGTGAAGAGTACTGGTCCTGGAGAGGAGCAGTTGCACAAGCAGAACTATTAGTATTGCGTTTACTTGGTTTCAATTTAGAAACGCCATCATTGCATAAATATCTTCTGCATTATCTCCGTTCCCTACAAGAATGGTTTCCAGCGTCTCAGTGGCGTTCTACTCCTATTGCTCGGACTGCAATGGCCTTCCTACAAGACTTCCATCACTCATCAAGCATACTTGATTATAGAGCGCCACATATCGCTGTTGCCTGCTTGACGTTAGCCCTTCATGTGCTGGGTGTTTCGGTGCCTCTAGCATCAACTTTAGATGATGACGCTGCCTGGTATTCAGTAAGTATTCAAAAACTATACATTATTTAAAGTTTACTAACATTTATTTATTGACTATTAACTTCCTGCCCATTTTCTGGAATTTGTATAAATGTTAAATATTACTTACTACATGTATTGGTGAAAAGGGGTATTTTCCACAACTCGAATTTGACTGAATGCCTATTTTGCATGCCTAGTACAAGCTAAATTGCATTTAAATCGATTCATTCAAATTAGTGTAATAGTATTGGTTTCACAAACAATTCTACTTCAAGTGCCTGATTATATTCTCTATATTATATGTTTCTACATTCTGAATACACTGTGATACAATCCTATATACATACAGTGATAAAACTAACAAATATTGTTTTAGGTGTTTACAAAAGATCTTCAAAAAGAAAAGAATTGGGAAATAATGGAGAAGATAATGCAGGTATACAGCAGAGAGTCTGAAACAATTTAATTAGATAATATTTGACTTAACTAAGTATATATTAAGAGGTAAAAAATTTGACAAATTTATCAAAATCATTATTTGACTAGACTAGTATAAGAAAGCCAAATAAATAATTACAATGATAACCTCTATAAAATACCTTGTGTATGTAAAAATATTAAAAATGTACATTTTATAGTAGTAAAGGACTATAACATTGATATTTTTGTATTATTTCATTTACTGTTTCCTTTATGTATATGCATATATTATGATAAAAATTCATAATTTATATTCAACATTATTTTTGTCATAATGTTTCAGTTGTTTCAGTTTTAATTTACCTATATCATCAACCTAAAGCTCAATTCACTTAAAATTATAATAATTTATTTTTCTCTCACGCTTATTCTGGCTAATTTTCGAAATAGTACTTGAGAATTGCTTAGGGTAATAGATATTATGCTATTTCGAGTGCTGCTAGGAGCAGTAGGCATGAAATAAAAACCACATTAGATCTACAAACAAATATAATTCAGTTTTCTAACATTTTACGATACATAATTTATAAATGTACAGGGTAAGCTCATGACGTGGTAAAGCAATAACTATTGAGTTCACAGCTGGCTTCAGATGTATGTGCAATTTAGACATATAGGAAACGGACTCGCCGCGTTTGATATGCTTCTCGTGGGACAAGTTATGACGTCTTAACTCTAACGTGTATATGATAGGACAAAATATGTGCTGATCGGTTATAATCTACGTAGACACCGATGACTAGTAATTTATAAAAAAAAATACGCTAACAATAAGCGTATCGATTATCTAACATATAATAATCGGACGCGCCGCTCGAAAGGAACAAACCGGGGGCAACGACCGCGCGCTGTGCGTCCTGACGGAAGACCAATCCTCTGCCAACTATTTGTGCTTCCACGCCTTAAACCCGGATCGAGTGGAACGCAACACGATCAATAACATCTGTATATCAAGAGAAATATTACACCTTATCTACAAATAATTCCACAATGACAAAAGATTTTTCTATGTTTACGACATAAATGATTATTTCATTGCATGATGCTCTACCTACGAATCGAAACAGCCGAGACAGAACGTGCAATAGGAGGTGGACGCATTCGCCTCACCTGTACAATATAGAAATATGAATGTACAAACAAGGGAACAGACATACAAAGCTCCACCGGTCGAATGTCACGTCTTCGTCAATAAATATAGACTATTTTTAAGGTAAATAAAATCTGATATTGCGTCAACGCTGCTTTTATGCGTGCCACGCTTGATAAATATATTTTTAAGTAACTATTATTACACGTTTTAAGTAAGGTACATGTGAGGAAACAATGACAATACAGGCAGTTAGTGTTTGAAGATATGGAAAACAAGAAATCACTTGGCAAATCAAGCATGACACTGAATTTATATGAAGAAGAATATATTATTAGCACATTCACTCTGTCACACCACACAAGGAGGCAGTATAATAATAATTTAGAGACCATAGGGTACAAGGGGGAGTTCATTGAATAGGCACTTGAAGTATAATCAAAGAAAATATAGCACCGGGACATCCAAACAATAAATTAGAATAAATGAGATATCTGGCTTAAAATAGAATAACTAGTTAAGGTGTTCAAACTGTTTGGACATCTCCGATGCAGAACAAGCAACCAAGGAATGTAAGCAAACTACTTCTAAAAGATTGAATACAATTGTATAAACATAGTTGGAGGGTCATTTGAAACATATCTGTCTCTGTTTATAGTTTAAAAAAAGAAAGGTACAGCTATATTCAAAGCAACACCCATCTCTCTGTCCCATATATTTGTCGACCGAGTTCGGCAGGAATGAAACTCGACCCGCTCGTGTTGCCAGTAACATAACTGTACGGTAACGAAAATATAACTGAATAACAATAAAAACATACAACATTATAATTTGTTACAAAAAAAACTATGGCAACTGAAAGTATTTGTACATGGCGTTAACAGCGCACCCCTCAGGACAAAACTAGATCAACATATTTCGCTAATCTAACAATATTTAAATTACAATAAGACATGTTAGACACTACCGTCATGGGCGTGGCTACTTCTTCAAAATGACGTTTCAAACTTGAACGCTTCAAAAGAACCGTATGTATGGATGTAGTTTTTTTTTGTTTCATAGCCACATGTCCACTGCCACTACACATACACTTAAATTTAAAACACGATTTTTATGCGATCTTATACTTTGGCTGGACTCACAAAGGGTATATTAACAAATTAATACTGGGTTTCACCTGAGGATAGTCAACTAATATCGGTGTTTGACCTACCGCCAATGATTGTTGAAAAATGTAATTCTTTCCCACTAGAAGTGGAATTAACAATTTATCCATCTACCCACATTTGAACGAGCTTTAGTGTGGATAAAGTGTAAATTGATCTACAGAGTGTCTTGGCACCGATAAAAGACAAGAACACCTCAGATCTACATATGGTTATGACAACTACAGGATTTAGGAACTCTCTACATAATAAAACGCGTTCAACTTAAATAAAACATAAATCATACTCCTCTTAATAAAAACAAAACACATCCGAATGATAAAAAATCCGCAAAATATAATCTGAAGCGATGGAATACAACGCGAGTAACAATAATCGTACTATCACACTTTCTCACCGGAATAAATTAAGTAGTCGGCTCGAGAAAGCGCGATTATGAACAATATAACATAGTTAACTATTAATTACTATGAATTTCCGAATCGTATCAAATTAAAACTATATTAAATAATCATCTTAATGCGTTCACAATTAATTAATTTGGCATTTACATATGATTATAATCGTCCTCAATATACATACAAATATTGATTATAAAACGAGAAAATAAATAAATAAATCTAATATTACGATCTTCGAATCGACATGGAACGGAAAAAATACTCAAACTCAGTTTTAGAACCGAAGGATCCATTTCGCACGAAAAGATTAAATCTATTCACAAATTTTTCAATCAAATTTATCCGCACTAAGCGGCATTAAGAGTTAAGAAAGTCAGTGTCTGTGTGTACGATAGCTTTTAGCCTAATTTGTCTTCTAATTCGCCAAACAGTACTGCAATCAAAAATCACTAAAACAAATTCATGTTGAAGACCATGCCTTTGTGGTAAAATCGGAGACTATACAATTTGGTAGAAGCCAATTTCAATTCCAAACAGACTTGATTCTCATACAACTAAACGGCGATTGCGTATTGTAAAGAGATCCGTATTAGCAATCTGTATAGTTTCCAATCCCCCGTATATGTATACATTTACACAACTATTAAGGCGTTTATCTACCTAGTATAAGCGTATTCTTCTGCGAAAGCAGTACTGTGCGGCGATGCGAACATAAACCTCCCTTATGTAACCCTAAGTGGTTCATGGCACTCTGCGTACTTCCTTTATAAAATTTTAACTTTAAACACCTACAATTTTGAAATTTCATCCGACACTAAATACAAACCAAAACCCTCTTCTCCACTCTACCCTCGGAAAGTATCATGTCACTATTAACAAACGAGAAAAATACTATCCCTATGAGGAAAGATACGAGAAGCGGAACCCAATTACAATCGTTTATCAACCGTGACAACTGACACCAAATGCCACTTGACATTGACAGTTGCAGGGAAACTTGTCTATTATTGGCATACGTCACAATTGACAAATATTCAAATAAAACTTGGAAAGCCTTAAGGCCAGACTCTTCTATTTTAGTAACGATGGCCTTCCGAATTTTGAAAATCGAGAATAAAATAGAAGAATTGTGTCTTATTTAAATATCTGTCAGTGTCAACATTCTTTTGACACTCAAGAGTTGTGGAGTGACATGGCGCAACTGGGTGAACCGAACATTAACCACGAGTTTGCTGAAGTTAGCGTGTCGTTAAAAATAATATAATTCAAATGACTAATAATTACTTGAAGCTGTCTAAAAATTCATTTTCGACATCTTTTCTCCTATAGTTTTACGTTAGCCTGTTTTCTAAATTCCTGAAAAATTTCGACATTGATATGTGGATATTTATGAAAAACACGGCTGTGCAAAAGGGTGTTTGAACTGCAGTGTTGAGACCCTTCGTTTGGCAGTAAACTCGTGGTTCATACGGCCCCCTTGGAGGCAGAGTAGGGATGAAGCGAATTACGGTGAAGGGAGGTGACAGGATGCTGAGGCGTTCATCGCACGTCGGTGAGGTTGCTCTTGTCGCCAAACAGCTTCACCAGTTGCTCCTCGTAGTCGTCAATGTTCCGTTTCATTATCTCCATGCATGGTCCAAGGAGGCGTTCGAAAGTCTCCACGTCCAGGACTGAAAGCGCAATCAAACAACAACATGATAACACTGCAAACCAATTAGATCAAAAATGCTAGACCAAAGTACGGAGTAATATATAAGTTAGAATTACCACCAAGTCAGATCGTTTGTATTGTAAATCTGTATATAATATCTGTAAAATAGTAAATTTTTATTGAAGTCCCAAAAGTAACAAAAATAATATCTAAGCATCATTGGCCCGCTAAAAAGTTAACTAGTCATGAATTTTGTAATGGATTTGGGTAATATATAACTAAAACCTCTCTATACACAGTCCGACGTAGGATGACAATTGATAGTCAACTAACCACGAGATAATGTACAATTTCCACTTTGATTCTCATAGGATTTGGAATCTATAGTTGCATATATACACTGTATGACCAGTTTATAATGAAAATGAATAAATTCCTGGAATCTGCGATCTGTCAAAATAATCATCCAAAATCTGACAAGGCGTAGATAAGCGCAGCTTTCTATTCGCTCAACGTGCTCAGATATTATATTATAACATAATTTGTTAGGAAACAAAAGTAGACAAACAAACTTAGAGTAAAGACTTCGTTAAGCAATCTTTAAATAAGGTGTGATAAAAACAAATGCCGCAAGGCTAGTAGACTAAAATTACTGTAAAAAAAACTCCACCGAACAACAATGACGGGTGTTGTGAAACTCCAATAAGACAAGTGGTCAATTACGTCACACGCATTAATTTTATTTGAAATTTAATCGCTTCCTCTGGACACGGTTGAAGTCATACTTTTTGCTAAGACATTCATAAAACAATCGGACTTATTTCCAAAAATTACCAAGCAAGTACAGGGACTATTATCATCCACACTTCTTAAACGATACTGTCGCTTGGGGTTCATAATTAAAAATTACATATATTAAAAAATTACATCCCGCAATTTGCTTGAATGTTCTCAGATCCGGGGATGTTCTATAGTATTTATGACGTTCAAGTGGCTATGTCACGTAAGGCTGGTGGTAGCGTAGCCATCAAAGAAATTTTACAAAATCCTACCATCAAACCTAAGACAGGCCTTTACGTTCTAAAGACTAACAAATGCTAAAAGCTACAAAAAAGCTACTATCTATCGGGGTAATTAATATATCATCATCATTTCAGCCGTAAGACGTCCACTGCTGGACATATTCCATGAATACCTGTCGAAGGCGACCTGCATCCAGCGTCTTCCGGCGACCTTTATAAGGTCGTCTGTCCACCTTGCTGGTGGACGTCCCACGCTGCGTTTGCCGGTCCGTGGTCTCCATTCTAACACTTTTCGGCCACATCGGCCATCCGCATTTCATTCCAATTATTATATAGCGTAATACTTACAAGCAACCTTGGTAGCTCCGATAGCATAGGCGGAGGCAGCACGCGGCTTGTGGGTGACCAGAGCCAGCTCGCCGAAGTAGTCGCCCTTGCCTGAAATGTCATTAATCGACTTTCAATAACGATCTTAAGTACCTACATGCATTGTGAGAAGAAGTGGCTTTCTAAGACAATCTTATTTTTCCGATGCATTAATTGCCGAATACTGCTCTACGGTAGACATATATATAAAGTCACCGAGACGCTTGATCTCGTGCTCATTGCCGTCGTCGCGCGCGATGCGGATGCTGATGGAGCCGTCCTCGACGAAGTACATGCCGTCCGCGGTGTCCCCCTGTCGGATGATCAACTCGCCGTCGATCAGCGTGCGCGGCAGCAGTGCGTCGGCGAGGTTGGCGCGCTCGTACGGCTGTAACCGATTTACAATGCTTGGTCAAACCAACTGAGACAGGCAGATTCTGTGATGGTAATACCACCGCTGCTAATGGGCCACCACAACGAATACGCCTGAGATGTGTTGGCGGCTTCTTAAACCGCTTGGGCGGCAAGCTACATACTTGGTTGGTCTCCTGCATTCTCACTGACTCAGTGAAAGGATTAATGTACTGTACTATTTCTTGTGGATTTAAAAAATAAAGAGTATACGTATTCCTAAAAGGCAAACAACGCAACCGCGGGCCAGCAAAGGCTGGGGGTGTCTATAGGCGGAGGGCCGCTTGTCCCAGGTGAGCTTATGGTATAGCGGACAACAGATCAGGTGTGTCTTCTATATGGTAATAGAACATCGCCGCCCATAGAGAACAGTACGCATTGGTTGTGTTGCCGGCTTATTACGTCACTTAAGTAGCATTTTTAAGGGCCTCCGATATCCTCACCCGCTAAGTTAAACACAGTAGAAGCACCGTTTCAAGTAGGTACAAGCACCATATCACACTGAGCATTCTGTGAGCCCGTGATGAGCTCGTTTGCTTCCGTTTTCATTTAAGAAGTAGTGCCACATCGCTCAATACGAGCCAAACTATAGGTATACATTACATAGTGGTAGGTAGGTAGAACTTTCCGTTTAATATAAGTAATGATAAAATTATTTATAAACACTATATAGACCTTCAAAATATGTTCTCGGTCGGACAATAATTTTTATTGAACTTAGTTTAAGAATAAAAAGCGTACATGAGGCGAGCCTTAATCCTTTTAATGCGAGAGCCGGCTTTTGAGAAACGAACCAACTTACTGAGCCCCTTTCATTCGGTTAATTAACTTCTTAACGCTATAAGAGCTTTCCCTCTTTTTGTTCAGAAAACATTTTAATTATTTAATATTCTTCTACTCCAACGCGATTAACGTCGACTCGACAAATGAGAAAACCTCATAATAAGCGTAAAATAGGACCACTTCAAAAGAAATAAATCCGTTGAAAGAGATACATTCGCTTCGGAAACATCATTCTACGATTTCGACGTAATTAACTCCATTTTCTAAAATATTAACGAAAGCATATCGACCGTCACTAAGACTTGCGTTTATATATATTAGAGTGGATATTTTTCATCCGTATCACCATGCCATTTGTCGTTCCACAACCGAGCGCTTTTTAACACATCTAGTGCCGCGCACTATCAATCTGAATTCTGATGTCTACAAAGATATTTCCAAATCAAACACGATTTATTCCTACCTCAAAAAAATATCGTACCTATTCCTAAAATTCTGAATACGCATTCGTGGCTCAGTAGGGACTGGAGATACCCGTGGGCAGAGATTAGCTTATCCTAAGTGAGCCTTCTGCGCGTTTGCCTCCCGATTTTCATAAAAACAGTCTGTAACTTAAGTTTTGCAGACACATCTTACGTAGTGTGGATAAAAAACTTATAGAATTTTTTTTCATCATATTTAATTGATATTGACTTTAAAGAGTAACTTAATACGTGGTTACTGAAGTAAAATTCTTAGCACCATCCATCACTTGTGACCGGGCGATGACAAAAACGCCTACAAAGGAATCACCTTCTTTTGCCCTTATTACGAAAACTTTCTACACAGAAACTTGGCAACATAGACAACGTCTACTATAAATCACTGTGAAACAACGATAATAATATAATTTGGCATCGATATTTGGGGAAACCGGTCATACATTTACGATGGGAAGTATAAACATGATTTATATTGATTAACCCACAACGAAAGAGGGCAGATTATGATTTATTATATGTTGCCCCTGATGGTAAACCATCACCGCCGCCCATGGTCACTTGCGACGGAATCCACGCTTCGGATATGTTATCTGTTTTTTATAAAGCGGTATATTTTGTTTGACCTTCGGTAATCTAACTCACTTGGCGAAGCTCAGTACAAAGACTCACTTAGCGAATACATGCGTCAGCATGGCTTTCCCACGAGTACTAAGTACGTATGATGACACTCGCTCGGCTACTATCAAGCCCTACCAAAGACAGAATAAATTATAAATTCCATTCGATTCGAGGAATGAACTCATTACCCATCATCACTTTTATGTTACCGAGTAGATTGAGTTAAATTATTGAGCACTTACGAGCAGATTCTGTTATCCCCGGTCAAC
>DWCF01000575.1:0-42957 GCA_018230265.1 Delias oraia | reverse complement strand
GATAGCATTTCAACTGTATTTTATTGAGTGAATTTACGGGAGACCCAAGTTAAGTTACATTATTATAATTACATTATTACAAGTTATTTAAGTTACACACTATTTAAGTAATGCAGCAAAATAGCCGGCAACACAACAAAACTGTCGATTATGGTGCCCTTGCTCATTAGAAGCCGTTTTCTTTTACGATCAGGAGACTCTGTTCAATTTCACCATCAAATATCGAGACAGAATGCTAAGTTTAAGTTTCATCGCTTTCATCTCGACGTATTTCGTTCCACAACTGCGCGTTTTTAAGGCATTTTGTGCCGCGCATCACCTCTCAGTGGAATCAGCTACCAGCAGGGGTATTTCCAAACCAATACGACTTGGAGACCTTCAATTAAAAGAGCGTACACATTCCTTAAAGGCTGCAACGCACCCGCAGTTCTGCAAGGGCTAGAGGTGTCCATGGGCGTAGGACCGCTTTCCCTAGGTTAGCCTCCTGCTCGTTTGCCACCGATTTTATATATAAAAAAATAAACTTTAAACATACAAAACGTACCAGTATGTAGTAAATCGTAACTTTGATCAATATGCATAGGTAAGGATTGGTTGGTGGTAAATTAGTTGATAGTAAAGTTTGATTTCAAGTTGGACCGCGGTTCAATAACTACGAATTGAGTCGAAGTTCAAATTTAAACCAGGATTACCAAATATTATATTTGGATCCATCAATTTAGGATCGATGTTTTGTGGTTGGCCAACTTATTACGGCTTAGAATATTGGCTCAATCGAAACTCTTGAGCATAAGCTATGCTGAATATATTATTTGTATTGTATTGCTTTGTATTTTGTAAGGATATCATGGCTCTGTATAGTCACTATTAAGTTTTTAGAAAGATTAAAAGGTTTTACACTATATTATTCAATCATACGAATTTTATATTCCAATTCCTATGATCTTTAATTTTTCAGACTTTTATTGATTCTGGTTCTTATTCTGCGGTTTAGCGAAGAGCAATGACTATAAGACCTTTTTATTGGATTTTTTTTATTCTATAGCAGACAACGGTGCAGGGAGGTCTCCTATATGGTAAGAGAACACCGACGCCCACGAATTACCATACCACAGTCCGCGCATTGGATGTGTTTCCGGCTTTTTACGCTATTACGCGGCACTTTTAAGGGCCTCCGATAACCTTACTCACTCTGTGAAACACAATACAAGTACCGTTTCACGCTGAGTATTCTGTGAGCCCGTGGTATCACTTCGGACGAGCCGGCCTAATTTGTGCGTCAGTATATGCTTCAACGTGGCTATCCCACGGGTGCGACAGTATTAAAACACTCGACCGGCCACTGTCAAACCCTTCCAGATACCGAATAAATGATGTATAAATTAAATTATAATTGTACAGAGCGGGATTCGATACCTCTCGCTTCATGTCATATATATATTAAACTACTTAGTTTCGAGGCTCCCATGATTCAGTTGGTAATCTCCTAAATCAATAATTTATTTGGTTAAAAAAAATTAGTTTAAAATGTGGTTTAAAAAATAATGCTTTGAAATAAACCTTAAGACGAGTAGTAGACAAAATATTCTGATGCAACTGCAAATTCAGTGAATTGTACATCTAATTTATTTACAGAGGCGAGACATAGAAACATATCTCTTTATGCAACAAACTTTACGGAAGTTAAGAAAAAAATATATATATTTGTTTACAATTATAACTTCAATGACTTTACTGAAAGTCAAGCTTAAATATCTTTAATTCAAAAAGGACCAGATATACTTATGAATGTCTTGATAACTAAAGTTACTGAATATTATCTATCACCCTATAATCCGATAACAGTTAGAAAAGTCAGTTAGGTTGAGTTTTTAAATGTTATATTTACATCAATATTAGGAACTGGGGCTATTAACGTCTAAATCCCAAGTGACAGTATTCTTTTAGGAATCTTGTGGATACTTTTTAGTACGATCTATTACCCTTTTCTTAAAATTAAGCGATAATTATCGATTTAAATTTATTAAAAGACACTTCTTGTACATAGTTTGAGAGAATTTACCCGTAGAAGAGCCATGCTAACGCACTATTTGGGCCGGCTCGTCCGAAGTAATACCATAGGCTCACAGAATACTCAGCGTGAAACGGTACTTGTAATGTGTTTCGCAGAGTGAGTTAGGATATCGAAGTTTAAGGACCCTCGATATCATAGATAGATATAGACCTTCGATAGATAATGCCGCTTAAGCGACGTAATAAGCCGGCAACACAACCAATACGCGGACTGTAGCGGTTGGTGATGGGCAGCGGTGTTTTCCTACGTATAGGAAGGAGGCTCTCCTGCTCCGTTGTCCGCTACTAATTTTACTATATAAAAAAATCGTTTGGTAAGTTTGTTCAAATTCTTAACCCGTTGCATAAATTTCTATAAAATTGAAAATATTCCATGTATAAAACCTCCAACTGTTAAAATTAACAAAACAGTAGTCCAATTGTATCGGCGATACACACCGACGCTGGAAACCTTAGTAATTGAAATCTTTTTAGTCACTTGATAAAACAACGTGGTTGTAAACAGATTTTGTTCTAAAACGTAGTTTCTTAATTACAAATTCCAGCGTAACGGATAACATTCCCTACGGACCGCAGCCTTGGAACTCTCCTTACACAAGTTCTTGGGTACTATTACTTAATTAAATCATTAACAGAAGTCCCTGTAGATTATGGCTTATATTAAATCAATGCGAATCATTTATAAGTTTAACAATACATCTACTATATAAAAATTACTTTGAATATTAACACAACATTACAAATATATTATTAATGAATTATCTTGTAACAGTATTTACTTGCAGTTTGTTATACTATCTTTCATAGCATTTTCAGTTGTACGTATTTCGTGGGAAATTTGTATATATATTATATGACCGTAAATAATAAGACGCAGACACAATAAAAATGGTAGAATAGGCTTTCTCGTGAAGTTGTAATTAAAGCCTTTGTTCCAACTCTTATGAAACACTCAAGGTTAGGCGCATGTATCTTTATCGTACTATGGCTTACTCCTTATTTCATTCAATTAAATTAAATTGTCACTTGGCGAAGTTATATTAAAACGTAAAACTAAAAGTATATTTGCCTTAGGCTTTTTTGTGTATATGATTTAAGGACCTTAAAAAAAGATGATATTTTACTTTTAGACGCCGGTAACAATCCGTGGATCTCCAGGTACTTAGGGTGTCCATGGGCAGCGGTCTGTCCATGGACTGCAGCGGTCTGCACTATACCTTGGTAAGAGCACTTATGTCTGCGTGCCTCCTGTTATTAAGAAAAATCTTAATTCACTGAATCAATATTGATAAAATATGTAAAACGGTACATAACGTAGAAGATGGTAAAATTTAAAAATAAAATATAATCTATGCAGACTATCCCAAAATTAACACTTGAATTTTTCATTTATGCAGCATTATTGTTAACAAAAAGATGGCAAAATGAACGAATGGTTTAAGGCGGTGTAAAAAGAATTTATTTACTATGGTCCTGCATACAATCCAGCAAATATGGGTGTATTTTTTAGTAAAACGTAATAAAGAAAAGGCCGATCCGCATTGAACGTTTGAACCGTTATTCCAACGGGCAACTCGGCTCTTGTTTCTAGCACAGCCTCTGGATAAAAATTGTTTGTTTAGCTATCGTAACAAAATGTTGATTTAAAATTTAAATGAAAATTTTCTAACGGCTTTAGTCAATATTTGTAATTCATTCGAGATTCTATCTACTTTCACTTTATATACCCAGTGCAGATATAATAACAATATTCTATCAATTATACAATCATATAATATAATTGTATGAACAATTTTCAATTTTTAAATATATATTTTTAATTATGTCTTCATCGTTCATCATTTCAGGCATAGGACGTCCATTGCTGGACATAGGCGTCGCCTTCGGAACTCAATGCATACCTGTCAGAGGCAACCTGCATCCAACATGTTCCAGCGACCTTTGTAAGGTAATCTGTTCACCTTGTATGTACTTTAGTATATATAAAAAAAATATGATGTTGCAAAATCATACTAACTGATTGTCTAGGGACTGTATTAATTTAACATAAGGGTTATTATGTTCTAACTACCTGAGTCCGGAAATCTCCAACTCTTTTATATGTGAAATAATTAAAACACTATTTTTTTTAATAACTATTACATACTCTTATAGATCCATATTATCTTCATTACTTAAAAATAAATCATAAAAATACAAGTTAATGTTCATAAAGTAAATACACCATTTATTAAAAACAAAATTACAGTTACAATTATGTTAGGTACGGTATTGAAGGTGGTAGGAGCAATGGATCCTATATTACTATAAGCCTTCATCCATCAAGGCGCTGGCTTTAATAAACGCGGTTTCTTTCTTACAAATAGAGAAAATATCTTCTTGTTATCAGAAAGGATTATACGAACTGATAGATATTACAAGTAGGTTTTATGATGTTAACATCTTACTTGACTACAGAGGAACATATTAAGGCAAATATATGAATATTCTGGAATATAGTCATATTATTATTTGGTACTAAAGAAACCCCTTAGTTAAGACAAGTTAAATGTAGATTTTATTTTCATAGCAAGTTACACTATAATAAACCAATTTTGTGAAAATAAATTTACCGCTAAATAGTAAAAACGCTTTGAAGTGTATTTTTTACTATGGACCCGAATATAGACCAGCGAAAATAGGTGTATCTTTATAGATAATATAGTAAAGGAATGGGCGGTTTGCGTGAAATTGTTCAGGCTCGTCTACTGCTGCTGTTGCTCCAAACGTAATAGCTGAAATAGTATCCAAACTATTAGTAAGAGAGCTTGTTACTTCAAGCGATAGCAATTCTATGAAACTTGTAATACAATATACAATACATGTAGTATAATAGCCATATTTATCCATTTTTATGGTACAATGGGCTTCGTAGCTTAATGGTTTTAAAAAGTGTACCACGAAGCGAGAGGTATCGGGTTCGAATCTCGGTCCGGACAGTTATAATTTAATTTATAATTTATTAGGACTCTGGAAGGATTTGGCCGGGCGAATGTCTAAATAACGTCACACCCGTGGGAAAGCCATGCTGAAGCATATGCAGACGCACTGATTGGGCCGACTCGTCCGAACTGATACCACGGGCTCACAGAATACTCAGCGTGAAACGGTACTTGAACTGTGTTTCGTAGAGTGAGTGTGGATATCGGAGGCTCTTAAAAATGGCGCTTAAGCGGCTTAAATAGCCGACAATACAATCAAAGCGCAGACTGTGTCGCAGTTGGTGATGAGCGGCGGTGTTCTCTTACCATATAGGAGACCTGCTCCGTTGTCCTCTATACTATAAAAAAATGGAGCAGGCGGGTCTCCGGTATGGTAAAAGACCACCGCCATCTATGAACAACCACGCCGCAACCCGCACTTTGCTTGTTGTTGGCTTTTTATACCACTTAATCGGTATAATTTCAAGGGTCATCGTTATCCTCACTCACTCACTTAAACACAGTATACGAATAGTTACGCTGGTATTCTCTGAGCTCGTGGTATCACTTCGGACGAGCCATTCCAATTTGTGCATCAGCATATACTTCAGCATGGCTTGCCCATAGGTGCCATAGTTGTAAGACTCTCGCCCGGCCAGTGTCAAGCCTCTGTTCTATTCTTTCTAACCATTTAGCTACATTAGGTACATTCGAACGCTAAAATTTTACTGATAAACCACTCTTATCAGTTAAAGATCGCGATTAAGTATTTTTAAAGTTAAGTAATTTATATATTTAATTATTTTGTGCATATTTTACCATTGGCAGCAGCTGCCTCCGACCCAGCTTCGTTAACAATTATTCTTGCTTTCTGAATCACACTAGACACATGAAGTTTTTCGTGATGTTTTTTTAAAACTCCAGATAGATCATTGCTGCTACTGTCGAATATAGCCGTTACACCATTCTGAAAACATTGAAATATTTAAATGAAATACAACTATTCTTTGACAAAATATCATTTTTATGATCCCGGCAAGCTCTCCCGCTCGCCCACACTGCCCACTATAAAGCTATCAGGACAGGTCATACAGCAAGTAGTCATTCCCAAAAAAGAATCATTTTCTTAGTGTGTGAATACTCGTATTTACTCGTATCTGACACATATCTTGTGCCACTGTATCCCATGTCCACTTTTTTATTTAGAGTCATTATTTTTATTAACCGTTAATTTTCGAGATTTTATAAAAGAGGACAATATTGATAAAGTATTACGGCCTCACAGAACACCCGTGCGAAAGGTTATTATACATATTGTTTCTCGTTTATAACAGAGGCTCCCTAAATTTCTCGTTCGCATAAAATACGTAACGCTTAAACCCACGTATAGTGGCGGTTGTCCATGGTTATTATATATTTAAATTATACAGTTATCAACGAAGTAGGTGGGTCTCCTTTAAGGTAAAAGATCACCACCACCCATGGTTGTGCTCCCAGTTTTTGCCGCTTGAGGGTATAATTTCTATGGGCTTTCGATATCCTCACTCACTCAGCGAAACACAGTATGAGTTTAGTTTCACGCTGGTATTTTCCGACCGATTAGTGCGTCAGCATATGCTTTAGCATCGTAATGATAACTATTATTTAAAATAGTCAAGATAAATATTCGTTGATTTATTGTTTTATTTTGAAAGGAATTATTTTGAGCGCACGTATTATTGATCAAACAATTGTCAGAGCTCATTTGATATTCAAATATCTTCTAACTATGTCAATTCAACTAAAAGTGTGGTCTACCGTCACAATAGTTGAGGTTTATTTGAACAACATTAAATAATAAGATCTATTAAATCTTGGAATAATGTTATCCTAGAATAGTCTTTAACTAAACGATTGGAATTATACATTATAATTATTTTTTATATAAGTCTAACCATCAAAAATTAATATAAAATAGTGTCTTATTTTATTTCACTTAAAGAATTACAAATAATATTTATTTTGCTCACTCATAGGACATAAATTATAGGTTTCCAGAGAGATAATTATTTTGTTAGAACTTCGTAAATGAACACATTAGTAATTTAAGATAAATGCGATGCGTACCTAAATATGAAAAAATCTTAGCAGAATATGTTGAATCATCTCGTAATAGTTAATTAAATATGTATAATTTATAAACATACCTAAATAACGTATATATTACATGAAACAAAATCTTAATGTTCTGTCACTGTCTCAAGGATATGCATTTATTGTTGCAAAACGAGACAGAATACTTTTTTAGATAAGCAAATTTTATTAGTGTAATGTTGGCCATTTTTTTTTTGGAGGGGCTATTGATGCCGGCCATACAGCCATCACAGCTTCACCCAGTCTTATGGGGCGAGTTTACGGCAAGTGCAAGGGCGTCTCCTGCGAGACAAGAACCTTGACTTGGGTCATCGCGGGGTCATCGGCCGCCTGAGCAACCGGTCGAATGCTCACCGTGATGAGCCTGGTGACGAGTTAGGTCGTCGCCTCCGTTTGCTGCCTAGAAAACCGAGAATTTTACCTGTTTTAAGATGTCAGCCAAATCGGTTGTGGTTTCAGTGTGTATTACTGGCATTAAAAGATTCACATGGGTTGAATGTAGTTTCTTAACGACGTCATTTTGTAAATCAATATTTGTCATGGCTTCCGATATTTTGTATACGCTCTCTTCTATTTCGGGTAAGATTAATAAGAAAGAGAAATCTTCGTTTTTGTAGAATAATTGAATGGCCTGCAATATTCAATTTGCTACATTATAATCACTTTGAAGACATAAATGTATTTAAACTCATTATTATATTGTATAAATTAGGGTTTTAATTAATCTTATATAAAACTAGATAATGAATCCTGTAATATAGTTTATTCTAAAAGCTTGAGATGCTGCAAGTGAAGGGATTGTATAAAAAAATACTATATTTTTTATTTATTAGGTAAAAGTGGTCCGGGTAGACGTCATCCTGCCCGATACGCCACCAACCGGGTCCAACCAAACCCCAAAACCCGATATAAGGGGCAAACGAGCAGGAGTTCAACTTCAGATGAGAAGTCCGTCACTCAAGAACACTCCTAGTTCCAGTTAGACCGCGGGTAAAATATACGTTAAGGGAGATGCTTCTTTCTAAAGATTCCAAGTGGTTTGATAATATCTGGAACCAACTGGCTACCTGAGTGGAAGATTATAAACTGCTCAGTTATGGAACGAAAACCAACGAGGTGCTACAAACGAATTTTGGTATTCTGAATTGGTTCGAAGATAAATTATTAAAGTATAAAAGATATAGAACTAAAGTTTTAGTATATATTTTATAACTGACCTTTGAGTTAAGTTCCTCTACATGGCCATATTCATAATAACCAAGCTGTTCCATCATATCAACAGTAGCTTTCTTATTGAAGGAGATGTGAAAAATGTCCGATCTCGTCTTTTTTAAATTAAATGGTTTTTTCCAGTCTCCCTAAAGAAATAAAGCAAAATACGTTTTAATAAGAGTTGTGCGTTTTTTTGCAAAGTTTTATAGACGAAAGCATAGAAAAAATTAAAAGATATTTCTATCTAAATTTATATATATATTATAAAATTAATAAACATATAGTACCAGACGTAATTTAAATGATATTAATATTAAATATAAAATATGCATTATATTAAATTGCAATATCACTCCTTTGCCTACAACTACCAGTAAGTCTATGTGTAGATGTATAATTGAAAAACTTAAGCTATTTTTAACTTATTTCTATTCAAAGTGGTCGCAAAAAGATATATTAAACCTCTATAAGTTTTACATACCACCGTTTAGTCAATATATTATTCAAGACTGAAAGAAAATTTTCAATTATTTTTTAGTTTTTAAGTAGGTACTTTTAAATTTGTTCATAATTCTGTAAAATAGTTTTTTTTGTAGTGACACAAAGGGTTGTTTTTTTTGGTTACATACTATTCAGTGATTTTAATATGTTTCATGCTTATCCTATATGATATGAATACATAAAAATATTTAATAAACCCCTGGGAGAGCTATGCTGAAGGATATGGTGACGCACTAATTAGGACAGCTCGTCCGAAGTGATATCACGGGCTTACAGAATACTCAGCGTGAAATAGTAGTTGTACTTGAAACGTTACCTCGACTGTGTTACGCTGAGTGAGTGAACATATCGGCGTCCCTTAAAAATTCCGCTTAAGTGGTTTAAAAAGCCGGCAGCACTACCAATAAGTGGGCTGTGGCGCGGTTGTCCATGGGCGGTGGTGTTCTCTTACCATATAGGAGAGCCACCTGCTCCATTGTCCGCTATACTTAAAAAAAATGTTAAGTTTAACATACCTTAAAATATATAGCGTCTGTAAGGACAAGGCGAGTGTTTTCATCAAGAGCGGAAGGTGAAATCAAATCTTTAATAAGATTATTCGTTTGTGATTCAACCTGAAAAGAAAACGTATAAAATTTTTTGCTTTCATTCCTTCGGCTTAATCTATGAGATTTTTGTTAAAACATCTTATTTTAGATTTTACATTCTATAAATTTCCCTAAAATTTTCACCCAAGGGAGACCCATGTTGACGCACTAATTGAGCCACCTCGTCTGAACTGATACCACGGGCTCATAGAATACTCAGCGTGAAACGGTACTTGTACTATGTTTCGTAGAGTGAGTGTGGATATCGGATTAAAATTCCAGCAACACAACTACGCGTGGAATTGGCACGATTGATCATGAGTGGCGGTGTACTCTTCTTATATATGAGACCGATGTGCTCCGTTGTACAAGTACCGTTTCACGCTGAGTATTCTGTGTGCCCTCGGTATCACTTCGGATGAGCCGGTCCAATTAGTGCGTCCACTTTTTCCTCAGCATGGCTCTTCCAAGGGTGATATATATATATAAAGGTACATCCTGTTTCAATAAAATATATACTACAAATAGTTATTGTTAAGTGGTAAAAACTTACCCATGCATTTATTTCCTTAGCAGCATTATCGGCATTTTTAAAGTTCAAATTCGTAGCTTGAGCGTGAAATATATTTTTAGTATCGCGTTTGAATGCTTTGCTAAACGGGTAATCGATACTTCCATAAACTCTTTCCGCCAAAGAGAAGTTTACATTTCGCTGCGAATTAAGTTCGTCTAGATAACGTGGTATCACGGTACGTATCTGTAAGCAAAATATTTGTGTTTCCATAAAACCATGATACGGGTAAAAGATTTATTTTATGAATTTAATGATTTGTTTTGCTATCGGTTTTGCTCTATGGTAAGAGATCACCTCCGTTCTAGGACAATCGCGCGACAATCCGTGCTTTGGTTATGTTACCGGACTAATACGCCGCCTTTTTTCCTATATTTCAGCAAATACAATGTATTAAATTAAGCCAAAATATAGGAAAGTAAATAAATATAATTATTATTTTTAAATATAAAATATTAATTAAATATAATTACATTGTTATATTTGTACTACTATATTTTGTATAAAGGCTGTTACACTGTAATAGTGAAGATTATGTATTATTATGTTGCTGAAAATAACATTAAAATATTGAATGAAGATAGGTTCGAGGATATATAGAATCTTAATCTAAGCTATAAATATAACGAAATATAATACTCGTATAGGTGTAAGATTTATTAGATCTTTAACTACCTAGCTATAAAGTAGCCATAGGATCTCTTGTAATGGTGTAAAACCTGCCGAAAAGTTACATTATTATTAAGTAAATTTCAAATAAATCAAAATTTACAACATTTATAAATATTTTAGTTTTTTTAATTTTATAAATTTGCATTAGATACATACATCTTTTCTATTTCTTATGTTCAGTACATTTTCAAGTTCCTGATACGATTTTCCCCTCGCGTATAAAGCCAATTGTGACAACAAAAACAGAACACTAAAGGGAGACGTTATAACACTAACATTAGGTTTCTCGTGGATTACGTCCTGAAAAGTGATATTAAATTAAATATTACTAAAGGAGAAATAATTCAAAAATGATCATTAAAACAAACATGTAAAAAGTTTGCGGTAAAGTCATCATTTCCTTTGTCGAAATCATTTCTTAAGCTTCGGTAATCGTCGCGATTGTTACCTGCAATGATATTATATATTTAAAAAATATTTTTAGTTACTTAATTCTAAGTTAAATCAGATTATTTATAAAGTCAGTAATTGTAGGTACACTTTAAATATTTAGATTTTATATATATATATTTTTATAAAGATTATATTATATATTTAATATAACTGTTCTAAATCTTTACCGAAGAACTATAAAGTCATTTATTTTGATTCTCGCATTCTTCAACAAATGTCTAACAACAAATTTTCATGAAATACGAATTTTCAATCAAAAACATTGAAATTTAATTTAAATTCTTATCAATCACAATACTGTTAAATTTTACTCGTTTTGTATAGTTTTAATTGTTTTTGATAAGTGAAACTCGAGAAAATTTTCCAAAATTTTCATAGGAGGATCTAATAACTCGAGAAACTTTAAAAATGAAATTCCGATATAAATATCCCGAAAAGGATAGCAACTCAACCGCGATTCAATTGGTTAGTAAGAATGAACATGGGCGGCAACCTTATATTAACTGAGCATCCTCTTGCCTCCAGTTTATAATAAACACATCAGAACTGATTACACCATCAGATATTTCACTTACCCGAAGGCGACTTTTTACATATGGCATAACAAAGTATAGCCAAAATTAAAACAATTAATTTATAAATCATGATATTTAATAAACAGTTCAGTATTTAAACATTTATATTTCACCACTAACACAATTAAATATTCATACATATAATATTTATAACATTTACACCTTTAACGTGTTGTAATAAATATTTTATAACTAAAACGTGTTATGACTGGAAAATTGATGACTAATAAGAATTTTTTCCTTGCTTCCATTTTTTTTCACTTTGTTCCTTTTGGGCCCTGTGCTTATCTTAAGCTTAAATATAAACCTTAATAAATAGACTCACAATTATAGTTTAATTTAATAGCAATCATGTATAAGATTATATGGAATACTAGAGAAAAACCTACATCAAAATAAACAAACTGACTGCTTTTAAATCGTTGGACAACCAGGTTGAAGCATATGTGTACGCACCAATTGGGCCGACTCGTCCGTAGTGATACCATGGGCTTACAGAATATAAAAAATACTGTACTGTGATTTTCTGAGTGAGTATATCGGAGGCTCTTTAAGTTATATAAATTATTACTTTAAGACTTAACGACTAAAAATCGGACAACACAACCAAAGTGCGGCTTGTAGCGCAGTTGTCCATGGGCGGCGATGAACTCTTACGAGAACCGATAGCACCATTGACAGCTATATTTTAAAAAATAAATAATTCCAGATCATTGATGCATTTTGCGATGAGCCTAAGGACGATTATCCACGCCCTGTAATTGCCAGGGGAGTCCATGGGCTTAACGCCGCTTATCTTAGGTCGCTTATCCTGCTCGATGGCCACCATATCTATAAAATGAATATCCGGTATATATTCATAAAAACGACTCGCAAAATACATAATGTCCTCATTAAACTTTAGAATTTAATTCTAAGAGAGACAAAATCTGTTTACCGGGGTTTTTTTATTGAAATACAATGGTTAAATTAATTTTCTCATTTAGAAACTCAATAATATATTTTTTTCCCTTAGAGCATTATTTTCAGAACACTTATTATTTATTTGAAATTCGAAAAATTTAAAATGAACTCAAAAATTGTTCTCTAAATAAAAAATAATTAAATTACTTTACAGGAAGCTCACGGTCTACAGGTTTGATAACAAGCTTCAAACTATAAGCCTTCCATGATAAAGAGCCTCGACAGTTATTTAATATCCCCAGAATTAATGTTGCTCCGAAATAAGGATAGTTTAAGTGGTTTAAATTCTATTATAAGTATAAAATTTATTACGAGGAGTATACATTTTTTTAAAATACCAACCACCATTCATGGTGGTATTGTATGCCTCAAATTACACACTGAATCGGATCCAGCATTTCTGGGATACTGTAAAAAGGGATATAGGAGTACGAGATCCTGTTCCCACCACTCTTAAAGAGCTCCAGGATGCCGTGACAGTAGAATAGGAGAACATACCCCAAGAGACTGTGTTCACCCCAGTGACTTCCAAGAAGGGATCGGATGAAAGCTGTCATCAAAGTAATGGGAGGAAACACTAGATTTTAAGACTCATTTGTTATTTTTTAAATGTTTTTAATTATATTTTTTGTAAATAAGTAACTTTTAAATTTTTTTATATTAAAATATTTAAAATACACAAGTTTTTAATTATTTTTTAAACCATACACTAATAATGACAAAATTAGAGTAAAAGTATTTTAAAGCTGCTATTTTAAAAGGTGGATTTGTTTTGACGCCGAATGTAGTATAAAACTATATATCCTTTTTAGGTATCGTTTTCTTGAAAAATAACAAGAATTTAGATTTAAAAAGATTCGTTGAAAAGCTTTAATAAAACATGTTTTGGAAATTTTGTTTATTTAGTCAAATGAAACAAGAAAATAATTTGAAAATTTTGCTTAATCAATCTGTAGCAATATCATCCTTTGTTGGAGCTGTAACAAATATGCAAATTTATTAAATACTTCGTTAAAATATATAATTATTTAAACTTAATACATAAAGAGTATAAATATGTTATGATTTAATTTTTTTATTCTATGGCGGAAAACGGAGCAGGTGGGTCTCCTATATGGTAAGAGAACACCGCCGCTCATGAGC
This sequence comes from Delias oraia, assembly GCA_018230265.1. Classification (NCBI taxonomy): domain Eukaryota; kingdom Metazoa; phylum Arthropoda; class Insecta; order Lepidoptera; family Pieridae; genus Delias; species Delias oraia. The sequence continues at coordinate 29,114 of DWCF01000575.1, read as the reverse complement.
AACCGCGCCACAGTCCGCGCAGTGGTTGTGTAGCCGGCTTTTTAATCCGCTTAAGCGGCATATGTAACTACCTCCGATATCCTCTCTTACTCTGCCAAACACAATACATGTACCGTTTCACGCTGAGTGTTGTGTAAGACCATCGCATCACTTCGGACGAGCCGAGCCAATTAGTGCGTCAGCAAATGTTTCAGCATGGCTTTACCACGGGTGTGACATTATTAAGACACTCGCCCAACCACTTGCAAGCCCTGCCAGAGACCGAACAAATTATACATTAAATTATAATTTTCCGGACCAGGATTCGAACCCGATACCTCTTGCTTCATGGTACCCTTTTAAAGCCATTACGCTACGAAGTGCTCAGCTACTTAATTGTATTCAAACGTATCACAGCTGAAAAACCGAATCTACTTACGGCAATCCTCTGGTAAGACACACTGTTTTATGGCACTGTTATAAACATAGTTTTCTCTACAACCGCATCCATTCAATTTGATTACAAGTGGGCAGGCTATCTGATGCTTGTGGTTGTAATTATCACATCTTATACAGAAAGTCCCGGATCCACTGGTCGCATTGAAATCTCCGTCACAGGAAGCTGAAAGATTTTGTAAGTTTATTAAATTATTTTTATATATATTAACTCTATTTCACATACTGCTGTGTCAGGTCTCGTCTATGGTAAGAGATCATCGCCGCCAAATGACAACCGCGCCACAGACCGCGCAATTAGGACGGATGCCGGATATTTCACGCTGTATAGGTGATATTATTAAAAGAGTCCCCAAAATCCTCACCCTCAGCAAAACTGTGTGCCATAGTCTGTGAGGCAGTGGTGTCACCTCAAACGAGTCGGCTCATTGAGTGCGTCAGTATATGCTTCAGAATGGCTCTCCCACGTGTGCGACAATGTTAAGACACACACCTGGCCAATGTCAAGCCCTTCCAAAGTCAAAATATATTTTTTTTCGGTACGAGGATCGAATCCGATATCTCTCGTTTCAGGGTAAGTTTATAAGACCACAACTACGTTTATATTTTATATGGTTCGCCAATAGCCAGGGTAGTTAATCAGGACGACTATGGTGAATAAAAATTATATTAGATGTAGTAACTATTGTAAATTTGATCTAAGCTAATTTAATAGGATAAATTGACCTGTTATTATTAACTAATTGGTATTTACTTACGACATTCGGTAGTGGGAACACAGTCACCCTCAAAGTTCCTTAAGTACCCATCATTACATATGCATCCAGGAGGGCCACTGTTGTCATAACCTTCTTGAAAGCACGCCAAAGGCAGGCCTAACTCTGAACAGGTTTTCGCTCTGCATATTTCATTTGTATTGTTCACGTATTGTTCATTTTTGGGACATTCCGCTAAAAATGTTAAACAATTTTAAGATTAATGTTGAAAAAAAATAAGCTCCAAATAAGGAAGGTGGCTAAATTGAATTAAGTTTAAGATTCTTTATGTTAGCACTGTCTATGGTGATGCTTTTCTATTGAAAATTGTATACTGTATGTTCTTTCAATAATAAATAAATATTTTTTTTGTATTCTGAGCCCTTATTTTATATGAGAAACCTGCAAAACTTAATAAATGATAAACTGATAAGGCCCTTTTTTTCCATGCCCATTAAATACTCCAATGACATACTTAATTATATATTATAAATATGTAAAATATAGATATATTTTAAAATGTAAGTTTTATATACCTACGTATTGTTTCTTTTTGAATATTTCAAAGAATCATAAAAGGCTTAGTACTAAGAAACTTATAAAATTATATAGAAAGCTGGTATCATTATATTTTAAATTTAAATTAAATTAAAATATTATATTTTTAAAAATCATAAAATTAAATTATTTTTAAAATACCTACTTGAACATTCATTGATTGGTATGCAGTCATTTTTAGAATCACGCGCATAGCCGTCTTCACAATAACACTTCTTGTTGCAAGTAAAATTAACATAAGGGCAATTGGTTTTATTCTGGCGGCTAAGTTTACCGCATTCATTGTCACATTCCGGGCCGCATGAGAAGTATTCATTAGGGCCGTTGCATTTCACTAAAAAAATAATTTAACTTTGTTATTTGTGAATAATAGTCAACAAGTTTGTAAGTAACATATTTAATTTAAATACATTTTTTTATTAAAATTGTGGCAAACGAGCTGAAGGCTCACCCAGGATAATCGGTTCTTTGCCCATAGAAACCCCCAGTCCTTGAAGTGCCACTTGTGCATTGCCTTTTAGGGATTGCTACGCTCTTTTTTTGAAGGTCCCTAAGTTGTATTGGTTTGAAAATACCTCTACATGCATTAACATGTAGAGATGCCGGGCACCACCGCTCTATGGATAATTCCAAAATATCTCTAAAAATGTCTCTAGTTGTAGAACAACAAACATCGAGATGATACTGATAATACTCTGTATTCTGCCTCAAATTTCCCGTGATAAATGCGATAGATGGTGAGGGAACCAACATATTTTCTCAACTTCAAATGTAAATTTTATCTTTATGAGATAAGATATTTTTATAAGATATATGATATAACATAAACAAGACTTCAATAAATAAATTAGACAAATGAAGAGACTCACTTTTGCTAAAATTTAAAGATTATAAGACCGATTGAGATGTATACTTACAGCATTCCTCTGTGGTAATACATTCACCGATTTTATTCCTGTATTTACCATCCGGGCATCGACAAGTTGGCTTACATTCCATATCTGATGGGCACGGCTTATATCTTGACCAAATACTCGAACAGATATTGGGAATGCAGTCTGTGCATGCTTGATATACTTCGCCATTTGGGCATCTTGGGGCTTTAAGAAAGGTACAAATGTAATTAAGGTAGGTAATATACTTAATAGGTATTCCTAATAGGTAGTACTTAATAGGACTAGACTTAATATTTTGATGTATACGTCTGTCTTTGTTTGAGGAGAACCTTACTTTAACACGTGGTGACGTAGTTATGGTGACAGAGCAGAAGGTAAGGTTTGGCACTTTAAGAAAAGGAAGAAGAAGGTGCGCGCTCAGGTGTAAACAAAGCGGTAATGAAGTTTGCCTCAATATAGCTCGAAGAAAAGATGGATGAAATTGTAATTACTCACGGCATTGTTCCTTAGGCACACAAGCGCCTTCTGCAGTTCTATAGAAATTATCAGCACATTGGCAAATAGGATCGCCGCAATCTGAACTGCCTGGTTCCGGTGATGGAAGACATAGTATAAGGCTTTGATCGACATTACATTGTGGTTCGCAATTTCTAGGACAGAAGCTGAAAATCTCACCTTCCTGGCAATCGGCTGTAACATTCCAAAATATTTTAGAGTAGATACTATTGTTTTATGGTATAGCGGGCAATGGAGTAGCCGGGTCCTTTCTATGGTAAGAGATTACCGCCCCCCAAGTACAACCACGTCAGAATCCGCGATATGAGTGAGTCTATCGGAGGCTCTTGAAATTATGCCGCTTAAGCGGCGAAAAAGCGGCAACATAACCAAATCACGGACTATGGCGAGATTGCCCATAATTGACGCTATACTCTTATCATATAGGAGTTCCACCTGCTCCGTTAACTGCTACACCATAAAAACGACATAGAAAGTGAAGAAATAAATAATAATAATATTCAAGGAAGTAAAGGAGTGATTGAGAACATAATATGAATTACAAAAATATTGGCAGTTAGTAGTTAAATAAAAAAGATGAAAACTTTAAATTAAATGTTGTATATTTTACTTACGTATTGGGCAACTAGTCGTTGGAATACATACTCCATTTTCATCTTTTAGATACCCGTCTTTACAACGGCATCCTTTAATGCAATAATCGGGAAGTACATCGATGCATATTTTTGGCCGGCCTAGTTGAGAGCAATTGCGTCTCCAGCACCCACCGTTAGTACAGCCATCATCAACTTCGTCTGGTCCACAGAACGATTCTAGATTCAAAATAAACGAATTAAACTTTCTTTTTACTAAAGATCATATTACCAACGTTTCTGGTAACCCTATACTACTATATTTACTTGAAGGTTTTCTACAAAAATATTATAACAGGTGGCTGTTGTGTTATCTTTTACAACAGGTGTGCATGAGGCCTTTTGTTTTTATTACGTGTCGTTTTAGAATAAAAATTAAATAATTGAATAAACAAAAATAAAATAAATGAATATTTTTTATTATATAGCGGACAACGGAGCAGGCGGGTCTCCTATATGGTAAGAACATCGCCGCTCATGAACAACCGCGCCACAGTCCGCGCATTGGTAGCGTTGCCGATTTTTTAAGCCGCTTAAGCGGCACTTTTAAGGGCGTCAGATGTCATTCCTCAGTCTACGAAACACACTATAAGTACCGTTTCACGCTGAGTATTCTGTGAGCCCGTGGTATAGCTTCGGACGAGCCTGACAAATTAATGCGTCAGCACATGTTTCAGCATGGCTCCCCTACAGGTGCGATAGTATTAAGGCACTCGCCCGGCCACTGTCAAGCTGTTCCAGAGACCGAATAAATGATAAATTAAATTATAATTTATGATTGTCCGGATTGAGTTTGACCCCGACATTTCTCGCTTCATGGTACACTTTTACAACCATTAGGCTACGAGGTTCTCAAGATTATTCAGTCTTATTAACAGTGTAGTAAAAATTTTTTTAAACTAATCTCATTTAAAAAATATTTAACTATAACTTTAAATAGGGCAAGTCATTTGTTAACCCAGTCTAATATGGGTTTTTAATAATCGAATAAGGTTTAATACGTAAAAAACTTTCAGCTTACTTTATCTAGATTAACCACAATTTGGTTTCCAAATTATAAATCACTTAAAATAAACTCACTGGCCGGTTCAATCTTAAAAGTAAAGTGATAAAATAATAATTTAATCGTGATGATCGATTTTGTAATTTAATTATTCTTTTAAAATGTTGTCATTAGTCTGTTGTTATTTAATATAGTTTTATTGTGTAATACTCTCATAAACTTGTTTATACGTTCGTAAAGACACTTAAAACGATTTTCTTGTTAAGTTATGAATAGGTTAATTATATAGAAGTTTTCTTTGTAGGAATTGTACTAAAAACCACCATCGCCTAAAACGAAGACGAAGACCTGTTTATGTTCCCAGCCTCACATCGGTAAGATACCGTCCGGCCCCTCAGGCGGACCTATGTCCCGTAATGGCCCATGACTAGGTCCAAGTCTTGCAGGCGACGCTCTTGCGAGAGCTGAGGAAAACACTAATTTCTCGGAGAGCCCGCGAATGGATCTCCCACCCGCGTTAAGCTGTAACGGCCGCTCCGGCCAACAGCGAGAAACCATATAAATAAAAATTATGAATGTTAAATCTATTTACCTCCTGGGCTATGCTCAGGTCTGTCATCACAACGACTTTCATATGATGAAGATGAAGACGATGATGATGATGAAGAAGAGGCTGATGAATTGATATCAGAATACGATGTTATTATGTCATCTAAAATAAAATTAACCTTTAGTGAAATACAATTAGCATGAATGTAATATGTCAGCCATTAGATTAAATGCTATAAAATATTATATCAAGAAGTATTTCTTAATTTCAATATTGCCGCGATAGCGCTGTCATTGTAGTTCAACGAAATGTTGATATTCTTTTGATTACTTAATCATTTTAAAATGTAATAGCAATAGAATGTGAAATAAAATTAGGTTAGAAGTGATATTATAATTATTACAAAAATGATTGAAGTATGATTGAAAGATGCAGAAGAATTAACATAAATTTCGTTTAATTTCATATGTTTCATTTACAGATATTACAGATATTTCATTTACAGACCTAGACCTACAACTAATTTATTAATTTAAAATTAATATAAAGTATATAAGATCTTATATATACACATATATATGTTTTTATCAAATATCGATAGATACACAAACATACTATTGTTAGAGTTATTATAAAAAAATTAAATAAATTTCGCTTATATTTTATTCAGAATATTCAATGTATTCATAGTTCCGAATTCTTGTAAATCGTAATCGTTGTAAAATGTATTGTTTTTTGTTGACCCTACCTTTCGACAAACATTTGTAAAACCCATTTACCTCATTGTCGACTATGGTATAAAACAAAGAGATATTTAAACGAATTCAGAAATACATACCATTACAATTCACATATGATACACAAGCCACAACTAGCAGAACACTTAAATTGCCAAACATCGTGAAATCAATAGCGCTATAGAAAATGTTACCATATTTATAATAGGACCATTTTTATATACAAACTTTTATTAACACAGTCTGTGCATTTAAGTTTAATGTTCTGATGTTCTAAGTACCTACTAGTTTCTAGTTCCCCGACACGACTGACCATGGGTTTTTGTTGACGTCATTTTATATTAACGTAATATTTTCCTTAATCGGTTATTTCATCGTCTTATATGTCTAATTTGTGTTAAAATTTGTTTAAGTTAATTGATAAATGCGTTATTTAACTATTTAAAGGTAAAATTTCAAATTTAAATGCACCAAAGTCGGGTAACATTGCTATGTTGGTCACAATCTAGAAAGCCAAAAAACATATGATAATAACTCACTGTGACAATACAAAGTAAATATAACTTTTGTTTGTATTGTAATATAAAAATGGTTATTCAATCTATTTTTTTTAATTAAAGGCATCTTGAATATTTCATACTTTATTGTTTTCAATACAACTCGTTTAATTAAAAATACTTGTAATGTGGATTTTCCAAATAAATATGCAAGTTAAATTCAAGTTGCCAAGGACTTTTTATATGAAATATCAATTTACAATTTTCCTTTAGAATTCGATAATATATTTCTTATGATTAAACAGTGTTCATTGAAAATATCGAAATAGTGAAGTATCGTTCGACCATTTTTTTTCTTCGACTTTGCATTTCGATATAGCGAAGAAGAACGAAGAAGCCTTTTTTATCATTTCGGATGAACATTTTTTTTAGTCTATAGCGGACAACGGAGCATGTGGTTTTCCTAAACGGTAAGAGAACACTATAATTGAATAACAGCGCATTGTTTGTGTTGCCGGCTTTAACCGCAACTTATGCGGCATTTTTAAGGGCCTCCGATATCCGCACTCAGTCTGCGAAACAGTACAAGTACAGTTTCACTGAGTATTCTGTGCGCCCGTGGTATCACTTCGTCCAAGCAGACCCAATGAATGCGTCAGCATATGCTTCAGCATGACTCTCCCACGGGTAAAAAGCTATGTTTCTCACAAATAACATAGCTTTCTATTGAGAAAAGAATTTTCAAGAACAGTTCAGCAGATTACTCCCTACAATGTTAGAAAAACAAAAATTTACCCTCTGTACAAAATTAATAGATAGTTAATACGTATGACTTTAAATTCATTTAGTATAAACCCATCTTTTTCCTAAATTATATTAAGTAATAAAATATTGATTAGACCCGATTTCTTATTTTAAATTTGCAAACAACCTTGACTTCACTATTATATAGCAATTAATTACAGCTATCGCATAAATTTTTAATTAAAACAGTCATCTATAAGAACACAGGTTCCATTATAGTGTCTTGCATAATTTATTTCACAAATACAACCTGGTCCTTCAGGTAAGCTATTTTCAACACTGTTGGAAGGAAACTGCGAGCAATGATGTGCTCGATTTACTGACGTCATATTCCTTACAAATTCCTCGTGTTTGGAACATTTTGCTGAAAAAAATAGTAACGTTCAAAAGAGGTTGTACATTTTCAGTAAGTATACCTAATTTAAGGTAAAAGTATGCACAAGCGTTCATATATTTAGTACGGCGGCCAGAGCCTTCTTTCCCACTGGGTACTTCGATACTTGCTCAAGGCACTGGCGTATTCTTTCAAAATAATGTTCTGTAAAAGTCATAGGAGCCAATGTCCTACCCAGTCAATACCCAGGGCCTCCAAGTGGTTAAAGACCGCTCTGACGGCGGCAAAGTTATTCAAGTCTAAAAGAAATCACTGATACTAATAGGATATATATGAATAAACAAAGGACCTGTCTACCTGTTTAGATCAATAAACTCGTACTAACTAAAACTTTGTGTGAATCTTAAAATCTAGTGGTAAATACTTTTTGTGTCTGTTTGGATTACTTTCTTCAGACAAGGTTGTGCTAACAAAAATATTGAAATCCCGGAGCTCTGGTTCAACACAAATATACATAAACGTATCGTATGGATAAGATAAATTACAGAAAATAATATATCTTAGATAACATATCATCATCAGCCTATCAAGTCCACTGCTGGACATAGGCCTCCCCCAAAGATGCCCACCCATTACGATCTTGAGCGATGTGGATCCAGCTTTTTCCCGCGACCTTCATGAGAGCGTCTTTCCATCGCGTGGCAGGACGTGTCACTCTGTGTGTGCCGGTACGCGGTCGCCAATCGAGAAATATCTTTCCCATCGGTTGTCGGTTCGTCGAGAGAAGTAGCCAGCCCATCGCCACTTCAACTCTGGTCTGGTCTGGCTGCGGATAACCTCATTTCTGATTTTATATCGCAGCGAGACTCCGAGCATTACCCTATCCATAGCTCATTGAGTGACTCTGAGCGTCTATATAGAGATACCTCTTGGAAATTGTTTAAAGCTATTTGATATAATATAGTTAGCACTATAGTCCCATTACAGTCACCACCACCAGTGACCAGTCAGTCACCATTTAAGCGGCTTTTTTAAGGGCCTCCGATATCCTCACTCACTCATCGAAACGTAATGCAAGAGTACAAGTTCTGTTTCACGCCAATATAAAAGTTGTATTATATTTTAATATATAATTAATTTCTAGTCACTCTTTACTGTAACAAATCTAATACAATACAGTACTTACGTATAGGACATTCAGCAATTGGTACGCAAATATCTTGTTTATTTCTTAGGTAGTTGCTTTTGCAAATACATCCAGGCATATAGAAACCTTTTGCTGGGTCAATAAAAATCTCTGGCAAGCCCAATTCCGAACATTTACGCCTTCCACATCCACCGTTCGTACATTCTGACCAAATTTCGTGACGATTACACTTCTGAGCTTTTTTGTATAAAGACAGTTTTGGTCGATCTGTAGCTAACCGAAAAGAATTTTATAAATTTTATCTTTTTTATTATACCATCTGGGGAACGAATTTTGTGAATAACACACGAGTAAAAATACTACAAAGTGGTTACATTTCAAAAATACTTTATTAACACTAGCGGCCCGGTAAACAATATTTCAGTGAGCCCGTGAGTTTTACCCCCGGACGTGTTAAGCTGTAAAAGCTATTCTGGTAAATGTCGAGAAGCCCATTTAAAGAAGTAAACAAAAAATTCTTATAAATTATTAAACTTATAGAGGCTAAGATATTGCCGACATACACATATATTTTGTTAAGAATCTGTTAACAATAGTTTAAAAACAATATGTCTCTTCATATAGGAAAGGATATTAAAGATATAGACGGTTCCAACATTAGGGAAATTAAGTATACTGCTTGCTTTGTTAGGAAAGATCAATACTAGTAAAATAGTAATATATTTTAAGACTTAGATAAAACTTCGATTTCAAATATTTGTGTCGTTATTTTGATCAAAAGATTTCTTAATGACAAATTTCATGTTAGATCCTTAGTTATGTATTGAAATTTATGTTATATAATTAATAAAATACTTACTATTAATAGAAATGGGGCTGTAGTTTCGCCTTTTAGTTCCTGTAAGAACTTGACAAATATTTCAAATATTAGCAAAAATAAATGGTGTCTGTTACTGGTGATATGCATTTAATTTAAAAGTTAAATTTCTTAATTTATTACATGACTTAAAAATGAATGCTATATTTTTCACAGTGATTGCGCCTTATCTAGAAAAAACTATCAAGAAGCTAGGTTTAATTTTTATAAAGCAACAAATTCTTATAATCAAAACGTATATTAACATTAGGAACCAGAATCCACGGTATTAAAATTAATTAATAAGGAATTATCCACTAGTATTTTTTTAAATTATATATAATATGAAAATACTGCCGCCCTTCGACAACCATGCCAGGTACACCATTTTGGATATTTGCCGGCTTTTTAGTTATAACGCCGCGATGTTATTATTCCCTTTTGAGAGGTTATCGTGTTATATTACGTATATCAGATGACCTTGTTCACTTTTTTTAACCTGAACCAGTTTCAGCGATGAGGCACCAATACAGCCCCGGCGTTGCGTGGTGATAGATCATGGGATCAATAAATTGTGTTCAATCACAATTTAACTAAATCCGAGCAGTCGGTATATGTTATGAGCCACGCGGTCTTCGGCACAGCCCGACGCGATAAAGAATGAAGCTTCTAGCCAAATATTTAAGAGCAGAGTCAAGAGGTGGATGTTGCTGGAGGTGTTCTACAATGTGGAGGAATCATTCAGACTTCCAGTTGTTTCCGACGTATAGAACATATAATATATAACTACAATAAATAAATGTAATGAAATGTAATTATTCTATTATTTATGTATTGTATTGCAACATAACGTGCTTACGGTATCATCACTCAGTAAAAATATTGTTTCATGATAGTATTGTGTGAGCCCATAGTACTACTCCAGATATACAGGTGAATGTTTTATAAATACTTTAACATACCTTTAATAGCGGAGCTATGGTGTCGTTTGTGTATTCCTTTAAGTAGGTGCTTGACTTTATGCTTGCCAGCTTTGGGTATATTTTCGTATAAATATATGATTTCAGAATATTTATCTACAAAATAGATTTTTTTAGTCTCAAACGATAAGGTTTCTTTCGCTCCATAAAACAGGCTATTCATAAAAAGGGTTTATGTACATCGAGAGTTTGACATAAATGCAAATCAAATAAATTGAATTAATTTTACTGACCCACAAAAAGAATAGTTAACACACAATAATTTTGAAGTATAGCTAGCTAACAAAGTGTAATAATTAAAATCAGTTCATAATCGCCGCTGTGTTCTTCATCTACAAAGCAGATTCTTTCAATAATACAAAATAACCTATATATATAAAATATATGTGTATGAATAGTTACATTGTACTTACATAAAGTATTCATGCATATATAATATAATTATCTTACCACACTGGTCTTTTCGTACACATTCCTTAAACTGATTTCTCAAATATCCTTCTTTACACCGACAGCCGCCTTTACATTTGCCAATCCTGGGGCACTGATAAGTTTTATCAGTGCTGTCACAAGTTTGTGGGTCACATGTTTTAATACATTTGACGTAATGTTCATGTTGTCTACTGCATCCTTAAGCAAGATTACAAACATTAATTCTAATTATCTGACGAGTCTGATTTGATTAGCGGCAGTAACAGCTAACAGTTTGACATTTAGTTGCGTGACTGTCGTTTATTATTATCCTTAAAAGCTGGCTACGCACCCGCGGCTTTGGTAGGACCAGGGGTATCCATGGGTGGACCGTTTATCCTACGTGAGCCTCCTGCTCCTTTGCCACAAATTCCATGAAAAATAAATTCTTACGTTACGAGCGTTGTACATGTATCACAATAAAGTATTTTACATAAAGAAGAAATAAAATCAGTTAGTGTAATTTTAAGTCTTGTAGAAGCGTGTTTATCATCAGTACTCATTAAATAAAAAAGACTGTCGTGATATGTTTCCTAGTAGCTCAGCGTTCAAGAACAATTTAATAAGGAGATTTGTTAAAAACAATTCTATATACAACCAATTTTAGAGATTAGCTCTAATAGTTTTTTTTAGCGTGAAATGGTAGTTGTACTTAAAACGATATTTCTACCTTGTTTCGCTGAGTGAGAGAAGATATCGGAAGCCCTTAAAAATGCCGCTTAGCCGGCAACACTGTTCGTGTTGCTTATTAGTTTATTAGATGCCGGCGCGGACTGTGTGAATGACCATGGGCGATGGTATTCTCTTACTTTTTGTTGTTGAAACACGACAAGTGATGTTGTTATACCATAAATGCCAATAAATCTAAATAACATTTTAGTAAAAAATATTCTTTAATATTTACCCACAGTTGGCTACAAAAACGTGTGCAAAATAAAATTAATTCTATTTATTTAGTATTTACCTGATCCTGACACAACAATTACACATTTAAATGCAGCAACAATTACAAGTAATTTCAACATTATCACTGAACAATTTGTACGACTAAACCTTATTATTATAAAATTATAAAATCTTTCCTACATTCGTGACCACAATTCACATAAAGTTATTAAATACCGAATGAATTAAAGTTAATTTTTGTGCCTTATCAGTTTTTTAATATATTTTATCTGTAACTACTTCTAATAATTGGAAAAAGTAATTTTGTCTTTCTGTCCGCTTTTCGCCTTTACAAAGATTATTTCACAAAAATAGTTTTTAAAGTAACAAATTGGTAACTATACCTACCTTGATAGATGATTTATAAGCATCGGTTCAAAATACAACACAGCATAAGAAAATACATATAATTTTAATAATTGGAGCATCATTCACGAATATTCGTGCATTACAAAACAATTTAATAATATTTGAAGAGACAGCTGTTTTCTTTATCTATGAAATGTAAATTCTTTATAAATACAGAAAGCATGAAATAAAACTACGAGAAAGCTGAAAATATTTATGCGTTTAGCGATTCCGACTAGACAGATTGTAGGCCACGCTTTTCATAAAATTAAATAAGTATAACCCTTGAAATTTATATTATTTACTCTGTATTGTTATCTCAAACTTACGCGAAAAATTTTCTTAAATGAGCAACGTTATAAGTAAATAAAAGGATTTTGACTTTATTTTTTGTTTTTTTTAGGACAACATATTAATCTAAATTAATCTAAAAAAATAAAGCCGAAATGGTATGGTTATCTTTCTATCTCTTATTATATCATTTGCCCTCTTTAAAATGCTTGCTGCCATTGTTTTTATAAATCCTTACATTTTTAAGAATGTTAATGAATAAAAGTAACTTCTTTAGTAACAGCATAGTCCATTAAGTGTTGGTTGCCTCAAAAATAATTATTCTTTCTATATTATGTTACGTTATGTCTAGGCAATTTATGAACGTGCAATTTTGAAGTATCTTTTTATGATCGCGTGACTTCCATCCGTGATTGGTGAGTACGTGTAATTTTCATATTAAAAACATTGTAGGTACTCGTGTGGAATCATTAATTTGTGGGTGCATTATAAGGGTTGGCGTGATCAATACAGCGGGGAAGATTGATGATTCTTGAACATGCTTTTGTTCATGATTCACAAAAACAGCTGGTAAATTTTACATATACTGTAATTATGATAACTTTAACCCAAAATTGTTAAATACATCTATCTGCACAAAGTATTATTCAACGTAGGTTCAAAACTTAGAGACATAAAAAGTGGTTTATATTTAGCTTAGTTTCTCTTAGCAAGAATTATTTGCCAGGATTTTTCATTGATTATCTATATTATCTTGTACCAAGCAATATGAAGTAAGGGGTACTGGCTTCGAACCCAGGTTTTAATATGAACTTGTTTTCTAAGGCCTTGATACATACCAACGGGGTGGATGTCTTAACACCGTCTTATCCGTTGTGAAAACATGCGGCAGCATGACGCATTAACTAGGACGGTGTACTGTTTCGCTGAGTGAATGAGGATACCAGAGGCCCGTATTGTCATACCGTTCAAGCGGTATATAAGTTGCCAACACAGCCAAAGCGCTGTTTAGATACTATTGTCTTTTCAAAATGAAAATAAGTGTAATTTGGAAACCCTTAAAGGAAAAAATTAAATTAGAAACGTTGGATCTATAGGAAATTAAAATTTCTGCGCGAACAATTCTGTCATATTAAGTTTTAATTGTGACTCTGATAAGAGCTGGTTGGGTAAGTTATACCCGTAAATTATATGGACATTTGCATGAGAACTGGAAATGCATGTGAAGACCAGGTTTAATGGTTTAACTATTTAAATGTCTTGCGAATCAGATTAAATTAAGAGTTTAGAGGAAAATTGTTACAATTTTACAGAAATGTGTGTTCTGAATAAATAAAGACGATAGTAATGCGAAGATATTGTACCAATAAATTCATAAAGTTCCTTTAGAAATGCCAGTTGCATATATTTTCACGTAAAATTCTCGAAGTACGTAACTTACCGAGTTTAAAATATGTGTTCATTGAAATCCAATTCCGAGGGAATAAATATATCAACGTGAAAGAAAAATTTGGCCAGTTTTAGAAGATTAAATTAAAAATTATGTAAACAGGTTATATAGTTTTGTTTTAAATATTTATTTTTGTATGGTATGTTTTTGTACAGATTATACTTTATTGTTAGTTTTCTTTACTAATATATGTGTATCTATGTTAAATTTGGAAAACATTTTTAAGCTCATTATTGAAATATGACTAAAACAAAATCCGTTTCACGTTAGGTAAATAAAAAACGTCTATTATTAGTGTCCATTATAAATTTCCCTCGGTAATATGGTATTAATTTAGGAAAGAGAAGTTCTAAATTAGACAATGATTCCATTACCTTGTTACTTGAAAGTTGTAGGCCGTTCAATCAGTGCCAGCCACTTAAGTGATTGATTTTTAAATCCGTACCCTCTAAGCGATGGTACCATTGAACTTGATACTTCTTTTGATAATCGACACAAAAGCCTGAAATTAAATATAATTGCAGTACATCAGGGTAAGAATTTAAAATTGTATCCAAGATAAAATAAAAATACATTTTTAAATGCATTTTGTATTTTTCGATACAAAATATGTAAACAGAATTTGGTCATAATAGCCATTTTGTTATACAATTAATATTAAATATTAAAAAATGAAATATTCTAAAGTCTTTATCAGTAATAATACATTTTTGATAATACAAGTGTAGAATGTAAAGAAATAAAGCAAAAAATATATAATATGTAAAATTTTTGAATTGTTAACTTAAAATTGACGATACAATTTAGCTAAATTACATCACTAATCCCAGATTGTTTAGGTAAAGGACTTCTCTAGTGTCCTTCAATAACGGCGGCCTAATGCGGCTTTTCTCCAAAAAGGACCAGCTGCCATTCTTATAACTGTAGATAAACACTGTAAATGAATTTTGTATACTAAGATACATACACTAAAGATCTACGGTTTGAACGCTTCATTCCTTAGAAACGAGCTTGAACTAACTCAATTATTATTTATTGAAAACTTCTAGTTATTTTTACTATTAAAATAGAAAGGATTAACATACCACACTCACGCCAATTTCCCTTTAAGTAATTCCTCAATTTCTTCCAATTACCGTAAAAACAATTCCCGGGAGCTATTATTCGATTCTTTTATCCAACGATATACGACGTCGAGTGTAATGGATATTTTATGCATTGTTTTCTCCTTTTTGTCACCAGTTAAGCTAAATACCCACCGTTGGTTTGCCAAGCACTGGACCTACTTTCGTTATTTATTTAAATAGCTTATTTAATTGATCCCAATGGAAAATATAAACTAGTAAAATGGAAATCAATCGTAAACATTGTAATGTTTATGGTCATACAAGCCGTTCAAGAATAAATTAAGCATATTGATTACAATTTTTTACTCCTACCTCCCCTTTGTCAGCAGAAGTAAACAAAGTTTGAATCCCGCCATGCTTATGTATACATCGGTTAATATTTTTATGGTATAGCGAACAACGAAGCAGGTGGATCTCCTATATGGCAAGAGAACACCGCCACCCATAGACAACCGCTGTATAGACTGCGCATTGGTTGTGTTGTCGGCTTTTTAAGTATATACATTTAATAGTATATAATATCATAGTAGTTTTTTATGAATCCAAGAGCGGAATTACTACCGAATTCTTTATTCAAAGCGAGTAGTCTTTAACGTATTTATTATTTGTGAGAATTTTCTGAAAATATGTATTTCCATGTGTGTTTAAATAACTACTGCTGACGTAACTACCATGGAGGTTCCCACTCCATGACATCACCATCACCAATAAGCAAATCAAAGACTCCTCCACCCCTCTGTATTCCTTAAGTAATAAAGGAACAACTCCATAGCGATGAAGTCATATTCCACTTGATTTATTAGATTAAGGTGAATTATAGATTCAGAATTTTAAAATGAGGAATAAACGTTTTATGTATGATGAATTATTGCCAATATGTTCATAGCTTTACACAACATAAGTTATGTGTTCTCAATAACCTTACGTCATTTGTTATTGATAGAAACGCGTAAGCGTTATAGTGATATAATGCCCGTATCGGTCGCCACATATTGTTTTACTAGTATTGTCATAGTGCAAAGAAATTCGTTAGAACAATTGCGTTTAATATTTCGATACTCAAACCATTCTAAAAAAGTAACTTAACCGAGCGAAAAGGCAAAAACTTTTCATTGAAAATTAAATGCCTATCTAAAAACCAGTTGGCTTCTCATTAGATCTGATATGTGAGGCAACAAAGTAAATACGAAGTCCCGCGGATTAGGTGATTTGAGCTCAGATGTTCGGGTTGGACATTCAACCAGTAATCTTTTATTATTATTATTTTGGTTTATTCTATAGCGGACAATGGAACAGGTGGGTCTCCTATAAGGTAAGAGAACACCTCCGCCCGTGAACAACCACGCCACATTCTATCCATTGGTTGTGTTGCCGGTTTTTAACGCCGCTTAAGCGGCACTTTTAAGGGCCTCCGATATCTTCATTCACTCGGCGAAACACAGTGCAAGTACCGTTCCATTCTGAGTATTCTGTGATCTATCTATCGTTCTGTGATGTATGGTTCTGCCACGGGTGTGACATTATAAGGACACTTGCCCAGCCACTGCCTAAGACTTCCAGAGACCGAATATAATTTAAATTAAATTATAATTTATTACGTTCCGGAGCTGGTTTCGAACCTGATACCTTTCCTTACATGGAAAACTTAAACCATTTAGCTGTATATCATCATAATAATAATACAAATACCATAGTTTATAGATGAAACAAAAGAATATTTAATTACTAATAAACTAAATTTGATACTGTCAATGGGTAGGCTGGCACGTAATATTGTTATTATATTAACAACGGATTGAAAGGACGGGTCAGATTGTTTCCCAGTTGTCGATGGACCACAGATGTCATTTGACAACGGTACCCATGACGCACTAATCTCGCTCCAAGATTTCCCTTTATAATCTCAACGGCCAAATATTGTTTGAAATATTCATCCCTTCTAAATTCGCCCAAGGAATCGTTTGTCAGAAAGTTTCCTCTTCACTTATTGCTCAAAGACCTTTCATAAATCCTGTTTAAAAACCTGTGCCAGACAGGTTTGTTGCATAATATTAGATATTTATAATTTTTATTCAGGATTTTTTTAATTTTTAATTTGTTTAATTTAAGACAAATAGAAATTTAGACAGAAAAATAATTTTAAATATATATTTTTTAATTAACATTTAACAACTATTACGCAGTACATTCCTAAGGTGAAGACTATTTCGTTACATAAAACCGTTATCGTCTTGTCCTTTTTATCCATAGTTATCTGCATTATCCTGCAATCGATATATCACTAAAAATGTATTTATAATAACTTTACAATTTCCATTCTTTAAAGGCAATGAAACCTGCTTGGATAACATCAGGAGAACACAAGTTATGACTCTATAGTTTACCCTTTCAAAGCGTATCGAGGCAGTGCAGATTTACAAGATTTAGCTTTATGTGAGGGCGTTCCGATGGGAAACTAACAGGCTCGACTTATCGGCTCTGATCTCTGAATATACGTAAAAGGATGCGAAATAAGAGTTAGAAAAATTCCGCTCCTTATCTGATAGTATCGAAAAGTAACGTGTTTTCGTTTGAAACGGCTATTTATTTTTGTTATTCATATGTTTGTAAACTATTAAAATGTAAGATATTTGAGAGCTACTATAATTTTGATACTAAAAACAGATAAACACGAAAAGGATGAAACCTTTTTTAAAGGTTTTTTTAATAGTATAGCTGACAACGGAGTAGGTGGGTCTCTTATGTGGTAAGAGAAAACCGCCACCCATGGACAACCAAGAATGGGATTTAGTCCACGCATTGGTTGTGTAACCGGCTTTGACGCCACTTAAGCGCAACTTTTAAGGGCCTACAATATCATAACTCACTCTGCAAAACATAGCACAAGTACCGTTTTACGCTGTGAGCACTTGATATCACTTCGGGCGAGTCGGCCCAATTAGTGCGCCAGCATATGCTTCAGCATGATCGTCCCACGCTTAGACACATTTCCTACATAAAAATCTATCATAGCAGTCACTTTTAAGTAGTAGAATTCAATCTACTTAAATATGATTCCATTTTTTAATATGGCAGTTGAAATTGTTGTGATAAGATAAAATATTGTGTCCTTTTAATTTTAAGGCTTTATCCGAACGGAGAAAAATTTCTCAACTTCTTATAAAACTTTGTCTTACAAAAACCTAATTGAATGTTATCTAAATTGTTGCTTATGCCTGTCTCCTTGTAAAAGTTGGTGACTGCCCCTCCTTTCCTTATTATAAAACTTTCTTTTGATAGATCCCTCGACAAGAAAAACACGACAATGTGATATCATTCTACGTTGCGAAGCTATTGTAATACTCTAATTTATTTTTATCTAGATTATCCATTTTATAATGTTTACGAATCAAAAATATAAACAGAATGAAAGTTTTCACTCAACAAGTTACGATGTTTTTAATTATATCTACGAACTTAAAAATTAATTATGAACTTACGCTACTTAGCACAATTTGATGCCTGCTTATTAATTTTGAACGTTGAAAATATAACTTTTTTGTCTAAGTTGGCCAAGAGGATTACTTTTAACCAATATTTTTATTTAAAGTTATTATCTATTTAAATATTAATTTCTTTTATTATTATTATTATTTTATATCGCATATATTTTAATAAATAAAGAGTAAACTTTTAAAACAAGTCACCAAGTCTTGTTTATATACGTAGGAATCGAATCCCGGCCATCTCTAAATTATATCCGTCGATTTATGCGTTGTTGAAAATAATTATTTTTATATCGTTTTATCTCAAAGAAAAAAAGAACTGAAAATCGGCATCGAGTTTACCCGAAAGGGCCGCCGGTTAAATTACAGTCGTTAATCAAATTGTCACCTGCTTTATTCGCGAAATAAAGTTCTTGAGGCTTTTAGGGAGTCAATTAATCTGACAAAAAATAATTGGTTCCTTTATTAGCTTATATTGTGTCTTCCAGATACTTGATACTTCTTCTAGATGGGGCGAAAATGTTGTTGGGGTTGTTGGGTCGAATCCAATGAAAACAAATCCTCCCAATGGTTTTTTTAATAATTCTAGAGCCTGGTATCTAAATGGTCTTATAAGCTTACCGGAGGCAGAGGTAGGGAGTTCGATCCCAGGTCTTAAGAAGGACTTTACATTAGCTGGGTGAGTATTTTAGAGCCATGCCGAAGCATATACTGGTGCACTAATTGGTCCGGATTGTCCGTAGTGATACCACGGTCTCAAAGAAAACCAACATAAAATAACGTTTGCACTCTGTTTCACTGAGAGAGTGAGTATATCAGAGAACTGTTGCATTATATCGATGAAAAGGCACGAAAAGCCGGCAACACAAGCAAAGCGCTGTTATCAATGGGCGGCGTTGATCTTATACTATGGTATGGAAGAGATCCCCTTGATCCATAGCCCGCTGTATTATAAAACACTACCACATTCCTCTAAATTTTGTTCTATGGAGTTAATTCTGGAACACTTTGATTTTTAACAATCAAATAATTATATAAAGCGATACTATAATATCAGTTTCCAATGTAAGAATTATTGAGGTCCTAAATATAATTAAATTCATTTATTGCTAATTAAAATATATCACATGATTTAGTTTTTCGTATAACAGAAATTTATATATATATTATGTAATGGTACATTGCTATATAAAAATAATTATAAACAGATATTGAAATTTTTGGTTTTATTTACGTACTTCGAGTTATAGTCTAATGTCGTCTAGCATGGTGTTTCATAACATGGGGTCCACATCCCACTAAGGGGAAATTTGATACTAAAGGGGGGCAATTTAAGAATGTATTCGACACGAGTTTATAATTCTTTCACTTTGGATATTTAAATGTTTGTTACTTAAGTGAACAAATAGATTTTCTTATATTATAATATGACTCTTTAAAATATTAGATATGTAAGTGGTGCAAAAAGCAAAAAAGTTGCACTGTTTGCATCTGCAGTGCATCTATCTGATTATGTATAAAAATATGATTTAAAAAATATTGATAATATATTAATATAATAGAGAAGAAGATTAAAACATCCAATGTAAGATATACCTAAATAATATATATCGAATTTGATATGGCATTTGATCAACTATTATACAATAAGTACCGTGTCTTTCTTATATAGAACGCATCTATGTGTTGTCTGATTCCTTACATTCGCAATTGGTTTATTTTGTTTTAATGTTAAGAAGGCGGCAGCCATCCGTTTTGCTGTCCCTTGGCGATATCTTTGCCATATAAAAATCTCGGCTTTTATTTAAATTAGAGAAAGGAATTGTATGTTTTGTTTGCTAAGAAACAAAACAGCAGGGGTATTTCAAAACCAATGCGGCTTGGGGACCTTCAAGAAAAAAGCGGCCATATTCCTCAAAGCACGGCAATGCACCCGCGGCTACGCAAGGGCTACGACTGCTGGTGGTTGGAAGACCGCTTAACCTGAGTGAGGCACCTGCTTATTTGCTACCATTTCCATAAAAAATAAACAAAGCAACACAGTATTTGCATTTAATCAATTTCTCATTAGAAGCTTTTTACAGAATATATTTATATATACTAAAAAGTGTGTATTGTTCACGCTTTAAAAATAGCTACATTTCTAGATGTTGTGATCTTTATCGTATTCCATACATTTTAAACAGATAAATTGTTGAACAATATAAAGTCGGTGCTCACAGAGAGAGGGCATTGTTTACAAAATGGTTGCCGTCTCTTGTTTATTTTACACTATCAACCATTCTACACTTTCATTCTAGTTTCATGTTTATTTATGCGATAAAACAAATAATTTAATGCTTGGATATTTGAATTTAAACCATCTAGTGTAAACTCATATTACGTAATGGTAAATATATCTAATTAATTTTAAAAAATACGCGATGGTAAGACGATCTTACGAAGGTCGCGGGCAGCCGCTGGATCCAGATCGCTCAAGATCGTAATAGGTGGGCGTCTTTGGGGGAGGCCTATGTCCAGCAGTGGACTTGACAGGCTGGTGATGATGAATTAATCTTTCCTCTATATAATTTATTAAGGAAACTGAAATATTATACTCATAAAAAACACCGATCTAGGAATTACTTGTGGCGCAAAACCCCTGGTTTGGTCGAGCAAAATCCTACAGCTCTCCGTCTGTTACTATTACTGTTAACCTATCACTTTGTCTATAGAAATATTTCTGACAAAAGTAAGATGTCTATGACCTACTTGGAAGGTATTCTAAATATTTAATGTTTATTTTATAATAGAAGAAAAAATAAAAATTTATGTTTGTTTGTTCTCTATGTGTTCCTAAACTATTGATCAAATTTAAATAAGATATTATCAAAACAATAGTACGGTGTTCTGGCTAATCAAATCTTTATGTAAATAACTTTATTTTCTTTTTTAGTGATACAGACAGAATATATTTTAGTTATAATGATAAATGATAATGTTAATACAACAACTATCATTTATTTTATTATGAAATTAAGAAAGTGCGACATGAACTATTTTTAAAAAATTTTAATAATGTTTATAATTACTTTATACTTTATGTGGCGTTGCATTAAAATAAAATAAAAAATTCCATAAAATTATTTAACAAAACTAAGGCATCAAATGATTAAAGTATGTAATAAAACTACGAAGCATCATTATAAAATTTTAATATTACATAAATACCAAACTCAATTTTAAGATTTTATATCTGAAAATTGGTATCAGAGATGAGGTGTGATTTAGCAACAAAGTTCTTCCATAAATCCACGCCTCGGATCATGCCTGTTTGCATAATACAAGACTTAGTCGGCTTTGTTCACTAGTTTGATAGGTAACATGTGGTGCAGAATGCTTTACAGGAGTTGCGGTTATCCCAATTAGAAAACCGCACGCTTCACGTACCTACACTTATTTGCTTGGTATTAATCTATAATGAACACGCTTTTATTGCGTAAACATACATTAGTGTACATTCTATATAAAATACCCATTGTTAGTACATCTTGACACAAATTTAAGGTTTTTAATTTAACTAGTTGTTAACATGAAACGACAGGTATCGGGTTCATATCCCAGTCCGGACAATTATAAAATACTTTATAACTTATTCTATCACTGAAAGGGCTTGACAGTAACCAGGCGAGTCTTATTTCTGTCGCTTCCGTGGAAGAGTCATTCATATGCTGACGCACTAATTTGGCCGGCTCGGCCCTCTCCCGGTCACTACCAAGCCGTTCCAGAGACCGAATAAATTATAAATTAAATTTTAATTGTCCAGACCGGGATTCGATACCACTTGCTTCATGGTACACTTTTTGGCTTGCACATGGCTCTCAAATTTATATTTTACTAAACATTTGAAATAACCATAACAATACATTTTATTGCGTCTGAATTTAAATTTAATTTATTAAAATCCAAACCCGGATCGCAGATAAAAGGGTAAATGTATACAGAATTGATACATTTCACTATTTAACAAAACTGACCTCGAATCGCAACATGACGAGGGTAATCTGACATTTCTTCGGTTCTTGCGCCGACTGTCACATACTCAAAAATGTTTTTAACTTGTCAACCCGTTGTCTCTAAAAATAAATTTATATTTGATTGAGGCTATGCCATGCGGTTTTTACAATTTAAAATCATTTTTGCTTCTATTTCGGATACATTATCAAAAATATACATTTTCATACTACATACTCGTTAAGTGTGCGTTATAGGAATGATGAACAACAATGAATTCTGGAGTCCGAGGTTAGAATCACGAAGAACAATGTACAAAATAATATAATAAGTATTATATTATTTATTATGCAATGGTTTATTATATAATCTAAACAATATTAGAGTTCTCTATAATAAAGCGGAAACAGTTTGTTAAATTTGTTAAATACGGATTGAATAGTGGTCATTAAATATAAATATAGAGCACCATAGTAAAATTGTCACAATTCGTATGAAGGTTTAATGGATAATAATCCATACTCATATAATTATTTAATATATTGTTTCCAGGTTATAAAGAAAGCAAACATGAGAAAAAGCTGAAATTACTACGAAAAGTACTACATTCATATACAGATAGCTTAATAAGAACGATCTATTCTATAGCAGCTAAGCGTATCGACATACACAATTTTGTTGTATTGCCAGTTTTTTATGACGATTAAGGTAGGGTTGCTCTTCGAAATAGCAACAAATACCCACAAGGTGGATAGACGACCTTATAAAGGTCGCCGGAAGAATCGCCGGAAGACGCTGGATGTATGTCGCCTCCTGCAGGTATTCATGGAGGTCCAAGGGGGAGGCCTATGTCCCGCAGTGGACGTCTTACGGCTGAAATGATGATGATGACTACGTTACGTTGACATTCTGTAACCCAATTAGTGCCATTCAATAGATGTTAGCATGACTTGTCACAAGTGAGATAGTGTTAAGATACTCATCACATATGTACCACTGTCAAGTTCTTAAAGAAAAGAATGCATTTTTTTATTTAAATTTTATTCAGACCGGGTCTCGTATCTGCTACTGATACTGTAGCCAGTAACGCCACAGCATCAAAACCTTTAAATTCGTCAATGTGGGATTACATTCATAATGAGTTAAAGTAATGCATCGTTTTATTAAATAATGTATCAAACATCATCATCATCATTTTCATTTTCGTTAACAAAAGTAAATTTTCATATTTGGTCGATGATATTAATGTAATAAAATATCTGAAGTAATCAGAACTCGATAGTATCATTAAATATCATTAAGCTTCGTTTGAAATTCGCCTGGTTGGAAACTCAATATAACTAAATACTTACTCCAGCTTCGCTAATTGGAGTGCGAAGAGCTAGGTCAGTTCCTACAAAATACATTTAAAAGATAATTTCGAGAAACTTTAAAGTAAAATCTGATTACAACATGTGTCTTATTTTAAATTAGTTGTAGGCTTTTTAAAATACCTTTTATAAAGCGTTCTCAACCTAGACTTTATGTTAAACATAGAATTTCGCGCTGCCTCATTTTTTCACAATAAGATATGATAAAATTCACCACCAATCCTCAAAAGCCAACACAGCTTCTTTTGTGACAATGTTTATTATTTATTTCTGTAGATAAATAAAACAATTAAAAAAGTATCAAAAAATTAAACCTTTACTATCAAAATGGCGTTTTGCAAATAAATAATAAATGATTTCGCTAATGGAAAATAAATGATCATACCGCAAAAGTGGACGAGGTAAGGTTGCCAGGAGGGTATCAATTAATATATTATTTTTGCCACGTGAATTGAGGGTAAATAATTGACGTTCTAGGTTTCGCTTTTTCGCATACAGGTAATGGAATACATTAGCAGGCTTTGTCGCTTCAACACGCTCTCGGCCCTCGTAAAAATAGGTTCACATTAAACTGGATCAAAGTGGCATTTTACGTGCTCGACAACCATCAATTATTCAATATCGGTCAGACACGCCCCCGCTCTTACATAAATGTATAGCCACCGTCGTTTACCATGAAATTTGAATTTTCTCTCACCAAAAACTAATGTACTTAATAATTTCTCTATATTGCCTCTAGGAGTGGTAATATTGCTGCTGAGAATTAACTTGTTCTTGATTATCTTTTTTTATAACGGCTAACAAAGGAGAAGGTAGGTCTCCTATGTGGTTTGACATTAGTTGTGTTGCCGGCTTTTTACACCACTTAAGCGACACTTTTAAGGGCCTCCGATTTCCTAAATACGAACTACAGTAAAAGTACCATTTCACGTTGAGTATTCTGTGAGCTCATGGTGTCACTTCGGACGAGCCGGCCCAAATAGTTTGTCCACATATGCTTCAGCATGGCTATCCCACGGGTTTGACAGTATTGACACGCGTCCGGCCACTGTCAAGCCCTTTCAAATGCAAAATAAATTATAAATTAAATTATAATTTATTATTGTCCATACCACGATTCGAACCCGATACCTCTCGTTCCGTGGCAGACCTATTAAAACATTTACCTACGAGTCTCTCTAATCTATCTCATTTTATCCTTTGATTTTTATTGAAAACTGTATTGACAAATTAAAACATTTTCATAACTGCGTATTCTAAAATGACTGTTTTTGTTATGATAATAAATAATAAAACGTTTTAATAAACCATTGCAATAATTGCAATTTAGAAACTGTCTCATGCAAGAAGGACATTAATGAAAAGCGAAGTGGACAAAACAGATAGGTTTTTATTAACCGTCCGGAGTTAAAATAGATTTTAGGTAACATTTGTAAACAGAAAAGAGAATAGAAATGAATTTCAAAATGAAACATAAATCCAAAGAGCAGCATTTGCATGCGAGGCCATTCCTTTTCTTATCGGAGCTACATAAAACACATTATAATGTATCTTATTTCTTAGTTTAGTAGAAAATAACCTTCTATCTTAGGCAAAGATGTATTGTCTACAGTTCTTTAGTTCCGCAATTTACCTTTGATCAGTTTATTTTCTGCCAACTTTTTAAAAGCATACACCGTCGCTTATATACATCTCGTTTTTAAAGCAAAAAATGCACTTCAGTGAGAGAGTGAATATTTCATATTTTTTTGCAAGTAAAGAAATTGACAATTTTTTATGACTTTATAAAGCACTATTTGACCCGGTATGTGTTGTTTTGCTATATAAATTATGAAAATGATTATCGGGAACTGTTTTTAAGTATTATGGTATAGCGGACAACGGAGCAGGTCGCCTATATCGTAAGACAACACCGCCATTCATGAGCAACCGCGAGACAATCCGCGCATCGGTTGTGTTGCCGGCTTTTTACGCCGCTTAAGCATATCTATATAATAAACATTCGACTGGTTTTACTTTCGACTCACTTTGCAAATACGACTATAGCAAAAATGCCTTTTTATTTTTCGAATACAACTACATACAACATAGACTAACTATGTTGTATGTAGTTATTTAGTCTATGTTCTTGTGAACAAATAACATAGCTTATTTATAATTATATATAAATAAATTTTATAATTAATTTGCAAATTTGGTTTAGTAGATTAGAGACTACGCCCTTCAAATACACAAACTTTAACTAATTTATAAAATTAGTATAGTTATAAAATTCAATAAATTTAACAATTATAGCTACTAAATATATTAGGTAGTATTTTAAATATAATATGAAAAAGAGAAAGAAAACCAAGTATCCATCTACGTAGCGTAGTCCACTTGGCATAAAGTGATGACGTCATACATGAATCGAATTTAGATAGAGCACGAATGAGCGCGGAGGAGTCATTCAAAACACTCTGTGCCTTTTGAAAAATACAGTCAGCATATCTGTAGTGGCGAGCATTCAGAACTATCAAGTCCTTCGAACAGAAAACTGAATTAGTAAAGTATGTTTTCCATAATTTTAGTTCGAAAAAATCAAAGGTTTTCTAAATTACGATTAAGCTTTGACTTTATACAATAAAAATAATTCGCATCACCTACAGATATTCTAATGAATATAATATATTTCAAACAGTCAAAAAAATTACTTTATATTGCACCATCTGTTAGAATTTATTTCAACTAAAAGAGAATTATGACTTTGTTAATAAACAAATAATTCGTTATTAAATGATATTGAGATTGAAACTGGAATCTTTCACATTGGATAATTGTATTAATTTAATATTAATTTAAAGTAATATTAATAAATTAAAATTAACATTCATTATAGGGATTCAACGATCTCAAACGTAATTTATATGTATACATCAAGATAAATATTCTATAAATAAAGAAAGATCATCATCATCATTTCAGCCGTAAGAAGTCCACTGCTAGACATACGCCCTTGGACTTCCATGAATGGAGGCGACCTGCATCCAGCCTCTTCGGGCAACCTTTATAAGGTCGTCTGTCCACCTTGTGGACGGTGGCGGTGGTCGTCCCACGTTTCGTTTGCCGGTCCGTGGTCTCCACTTTAACACTTTTCGGCCCCATCGGCCATCCGCTCTACGTGCGATGTGGCCTGTCCATTGCCACTACAGCTTGATAATTCTGCGGGCTATGTTGGTAACATTAGTTCATCTACGGATCTCCTTATTTCAGATTCGATAACGTAGCGAAACTCCAAGCATAGCTCTTTCCATAGCTCGCTGAGCGACTCTGAGCTTTGAGATGAGGGCGATGGTGAGAGACCACGTCTCCGTACTGTAAGTCATCACTGGTTAAAAACCTTCGTCTTAAGGCACTGAGGTATGTCGGATGAAAAGACGGTGCGTAGTTTAGAAAAATGGTTGAAACAAATTTCATTAAAACTAGATCAGATGAAATGTCTTCCAAGCTTCAATTTCGAATATAAAGATAATTTAAACGACGTCGATATATCATAACATTTTGTTGGCATGTTTATAATATCAGTTCCTATTCTGAAGAAACTGGAAATAAATCCAATTTGTGCCGGCATATATCTCGGTCAGGGAACGATTTATTCACAATCATGTATCTTCAGGTATATTTTATTTTCTATGAAGTGAAATGCAGTGATATTACTATGTGTACCGATTATTTATTTCACTTTTTCATATAATTATTTTCTACAACGGTTGAGGTTTATTAGTTTCAGCATATGAATTTAATTACGGCTCTGCTTAATTCAGATATTAAATCCTAGTATATTTTAAAAAATATATTAAATCTTCAAAGTTAACAACAGTAGCACTCTTAATGTGTTTAAAATAGCAATTTATATAAAATGTGTTCTGATATGCGGTCAATCAAATAAATAAACCCTTTTCTCTATATTTGAGGTTAAATTGAGCAACGGAACAGACGGGCCCTTCTTTATGGTAAGATGTCAACGCCGTTCATTGATAACCATGCTACACTCCGCGCTTTGGTTGTGTTGCTAGCTTTTTACGCCGCTTTACTTGAATAACTTCACGGGCATTAGGTATCGTCAGTCCCAGAGCAAAATTGTTCAGTACAAGTACTATTTCAAGCTGGTCTTCTGTGAGTTCGTGGTATCACTTCGGACGAGCTGGATCAATTAGTGCATCACCAGAAGCTTCAGCATTTCCCATTGGTAAGACAGCGTCGAGACACTCGCCTGAGAACTGTCAATTCCTTCCAAATATCGAAATAATTATAATTCAAACTAAGCTAAGAGGCTCTCATAAAAAATACATACTAAAATGTAATTAATTTATACAATACTATTCTTCTCTGATAAACGTTTTCAACTAAGCATATTTATACCACCTCCTATGAGTAAAGATTTTGTAACTATTTTTTTTTCAAAAACGCTGTTTAAAATATTATATGATTTTAATCTAAGATAAAATTTTATTTGATATACGGGATAACGAGTCTGAGTTACTTCAAACTTACTGACAGTTTGCCAAGATTCAGCAAATTGTAGCTTGCCATATAACCCATCGTTTAAGTAGGCGGTATTCATTATTTTTCGTAACCAGAAAAAATTTCGCGTAGAAGAACTATTTTTAAGTTCACGCATATGGATTTATATGCAAAGTGCTCAACGCTATTGGTTTTATTACGGATTCTATTTATTAGAAACCTTTATGCTACTACGAGTAACGTAACCCGATCATAACGGATATTCGTATGTAATTCTTTAAGTCTGTTTCCGTTCAGAGCCACAAATACGTGAAAGAGAAATGAAGAGGCATGTATGTATGCAAGCTTTATAGGTTTGTATTAATTTTTATATTTTTAATGGAAATGGTGGCAAATGAGCTGGACGCTCACCTAGGATAAGCGGTCTTCCA
>DWCF01000574.1:0-42962 GCA_018230265.1 Delias oraia | reverse complement strand
AATATTTTTTTGTGTTTTTTTTATACAAGAAAAAAGAGTTGGTTTTATTAGGTACATCTTTTAATAAAATTCTAGATAATATTTCTTATAAATTATGAAATGAAAATTCAGAAGATTTCACGGTCGTTTTGTAAGGTTTTTTCGTAAAAATTTTACGTAACTGAAGCCTAGATTCTTTCAGAGTGCTATAAGCTGGTTCTAAATAAATTGTTTACCCCGAATTTTTAAGCAAACACAGGTCGTCTCTATAAAAGCTTGCTTCGGTAGTTCGTGAATAGACCTCAGTGAAGGCATGTGCGGGACAGATGTCCGAATCAGGATGACTAGGGCCGTTGAAGCATACTATTCGCTCGTTGCCCAAGGAAAATCCAATTACACGATCATAGTCTCATACGCCCAGTTAAGTGCTCCTTGAAGGTAGCAAATAGATTAACAGTTTGGTCAAATGTTACAGGCGCTTTCAATTACCGGATATACCTTTAACATTAAACGAAATTACAATACGACTTATAAATTTGATGCAGAATTCTTACGTGAGTGAAACCTTTTTAATAACTTATAAATAGATGTTATTTATAGCAATAAGTTCTAATTGAAAGAATTAGCGCTTTAAAGTAAAATGTCCTTTTTTGCCGTAATTCTTAATTAAAATGAATGGAAGCTTTGGTAGGTCTAAAAACATTTAGGCACATATTTATTTCCTTCCACCCTTGCCAACTCGTAAGTAAAACAAAACAATAAAAACGTAAGACAATGATGGTTTTTCAGAAACGTCGTTTCGATGATGTCGTGTGTGTTTTCGTTAAGTGAATTGAAAAAACCCAGTAGTCAAACGAATAGCCAAGTTTATATGTCCAATTTGTCGCACCTCATATTTTTATTCGAATATCTTATTACTGCAGGGAAGTCGCTTGATCCATAGCATTGTAAAAGTCGTCCGCTCTCATAAACTCCCAAATATTTCACGACAAATAAACTTCTCATCCTGGAAAATTCTCTTCTGTTTAGTGTGGGTAATATTTCAAAACATGTGTCATTCATAACTTTCGCTCTCGCAATGTCTGTCAATGGAGCCAGCAAAAAGGGCTCAATAATAAATTTCTCGTGAGCCGAGCGGTCTTATTCCGCTTTCCCGGGTACGGTAGCCAGGTACGTTTTACGGCCGTGCGAGAGAATATATACGAAAAATAAAAGTCAAAATGGCCCTGAATAAAACTATTTACTAGAATATCCCGAAGTTTTCAGCCGTTACTTCGCATATTGCTTCGTGTACCCGAAAATAGAAAAACAAATTTTCGATGGGTCTTCAATATAGGGCTTTGCAAAATATTATTGTACTATGCGTACCCTTGATGCGTATTACGAATATACGAAAACGAAAATATTATTTTAAGAATACATGGGTAACGTATTGCTAAACAAGAAATTCATCACTTATAGATTAATGAAATCGAACTAAAAACTATTATTTGAAGAGTTCAAAATCGTAAAGTAAAAGGAAAATTTTCGCTTCGTTAAAGGCATAGACTGAACAATTCGTTAAGCCAATGAGACGATGACCTTCACACTCAACAAACATTGATATTACAGATGATCTCATATAACTTCCAATTTACGTGAGCGAAGTGCAAACATTTTAGTCATCCAATGTTCTTTGTAGACGCTTTAATAAATATGGAGCTATTGGCGACCCTAATCATGCAGCAGAGCGGCAACAACACGGGCGTGGTATGAAACTGTTGAGAAAGCAAACACATTAAAGGGTGCCGTGCAAACAGAGCCTAATGATTACCTATGTGTTGGCTGAGTTACAAAAAATATATGAACATTTTATGTAATACTATGATCTCGACGACATAAGTTTTTCTAGTAAAATCTGATTGGTGTCTGATGTTTTTATTCTATAGCGGACAACGGAGCAGGTGGGTCTCCTATATGGTAAGAGAACATCGCCGCTCATGGACAATCACGCCACAATCTGCGCACTGGTTGTGTTGCCAGCTTTTGCAACACAACCAATCTCAAAGCTCTGATATTTTCACTCACTCTGTGAAACACATTACAAGTACCATTTTACGCTGAGTATTCTGTGAGCTCGTGGTATCGCTTGGCCCACCTGGCCCAATTAGTGCATCAGCATATAATAATTAAAATAGATATTTCGAAAAAAATACTCGATTGGTTGGAAACACAGCTTGAGAGTGAACTTTTGACTGTGTCCTCAAAAACATGCGAAGTGCTCCGCCTACTAATCCTTGTGCCTCGCGTTACGCGAAATAATCTAATTATAGAAACAAAATCACCTATTGCCTTAAGATTGAACTCTGCGCGTGACGCGATGAATGTCAGACACGTGAATCTTTAAGATATTTGGAGGGTGTTTGGAAAACCGAATGAGTCTTTTAATTTTATATTGTTGGCTATAAATAGGTTTGTAATAAGAAATTCCCTCAGAATGGGTTTTAAATATTCCCTCGTTGACATTTCACACGGTTTTATCCAATGAGAACGCAATCTTTCACGTTAATAAATGAGGCGTATTTCAGAGCTTTGTTAGTGAAAGGGATATGTTATCTGATGCCACACCTTTTGTACTGCTATTGACCTAATTCGAGTGTCACTCGAGCGACTAAGGCAATAAAAACCTTGCTACCAATAGACCAAAACACAGACAAATTAACGGTTGCTACCCTCAATTTTTACAATTTTCTTATAACAATGTGTATAGATTTAGCTATAAAAGAAACTACTTATGCACTAAAACTAATTTATAATGTTCATTATAGTAGATTTGAGCATATACAAAAATGTTATACAAACGGCAATGATATAAGAGGCATGTAATTTAATGTAGTGCGTAGAATTCATAACTTATCCCTAAAAGGCCGACAACGCACACGTGGCCAAGTAGGAGCTAGACAAATGCCTGGGCGGAGAACTGATTATCTTAGGTGAGACTTGTTCGTTTGCCTCCGGGTTTTCATTAAAGAAGCAGTAATGCAGGTAGCTGCATCGCTTTTTCTTTCAAAATGCCACACTCGACAATAATACTATGTATTAAGG
The DNA here is from genome assembly GCA_018230265.1 of Delias oraia. NCBI lineage: Eukaryota > Metazoa > Arthropoda > Insecta > Lepidoptera > Pieridae > Delias > Delias oraia. The sequence continues at coordinate 39,899 of DWCF01000574.1, read as the reverse complement.
TATTCAAGGAATTATCCATAAGCGGACATAATGAATTACAATTTAAATTCTAAGGAAATACTAAACATTTAAATTACGCTAAAGCTAAGAAGGCTTTCGTTTGTTTTCTTTTTTCTTTACGTGTACATTAAGCTAAGTTGTACAAGGTCGATCGCCCCCGCGATACAACGCGGCGTCAAAAATAGAGCGCGTCGTACCTGGCGCCGTCGCCCGCCCCGCTCAATGTCAATATTCAATCACGAAGAAGGCATCGCCCGACTAACTCCTTTAAGAAACCTTTTGCCTAACTTTTGGTGACGACATAATTCACGTTAATGCGACAATGACATTAAAAGCTCTAAGATTTACGTATGTTACGACGTACCGTGCTACCGACGATATGGAAGGTAATACAGGAAATGAGAAATGGTTTGCCGTGTTGAAAAATCTCAAATTCCAAAGTATCACAGACTACTCAGCGTGAACTTGTACTGTGTTTCGCAGAGTGCCGCTTATGCAGCATAAAAAGCCGGCAACACAACCAAAGTGCGGATTGTGGCGTTGTTTTTTCTCAGTTTTCCGCTATAGTATAAAAAAATTACAACTGTTGTTATTTAAGATTCGGTAATAGTAAAATCGTATGATCACACTATTCTTTAGATATACTTTCACTTTGGCGACGACAGTTGGCATAATGATACATGAAGTAGGAAACATTGTAGGCGGGGACATTTTAATGAAATGGAGTGTTCATAAGGTTATAACATCATAGAATAAACTGGGGATAAATAAAACTTTTATTACTTTTTGTTTCCAACCTTTTTGCTCTTTGTTTACATAGCTGTGAGCAAATCCTCTCCATGCCAACAGTCGCTTTGTCAAACCGAGTGACATTACCTCGCCCGCTGTCAGATAATTTGGAAACAAAATAAAATAATTCAGACAGATATAATTTAGCACCAGTTTATACCACAGCCACACTAGGAAATGTCCATATCCACTTTCAGAGGTACAGCGAAATAAATATCTAAATTAAATATTTAAATTTGTGGACAACTTGAATTTAGGAGAACCTTGCGCTAGTTTCGATCAAAAATTGTTTATAAAAACATTACTACGTCATTTTAAATAAGTTAAATACTTTTCTACTTCTTAACATATATTTATTCAAATAATTTCAAGAAAACGGACCAATTTTAAAAACAATTAAGGTATCATGCATGCGCAATATGCGGCATAATATAATTACCATTAAAGCGGTAATTTAAAGTATTAACCGTTACAGAGTAATCATATAAACATTTTCACATGCTTTTAAATAAATATTACAGGCATTCTAAACGTTCGGAAAATGGCAAAAGGGTCTTGTGTGTGAGAGAAAATCCTTGACAGACCGATAAGGCTGTGTAGCAATTTATATTGTCAAGTTCAATATTCAATAACGACATAATATCAACTTTTTGTACTTTTAAGAACTGTCACTGTTGTGTCACTGTCGTTCGATTCGGAAATTGAGTTTGAAAGAAGGTAACAAAACATTCCATAACTAAAATACGAATATTGAGCCAATCTTGTTTCATTTAATAACGAATTACTGAGCAATGCTCTTGCGCATATAGATAATCCAAGGATTAAACATATAATAACGTTGGTAAGACATAATTATATGCAATTATAGCTTAATATATAGCTGTATTTCTCTATCTTTTTGTTACGTATTCTTTAAAATAAATAGCATAGAAGAATTTAGTGTTTTGTGGTAGGCAAGTCATAAATTCTAGATATTTATAGAAATATCAGTTGCGAAACCTTCACTAACTATGTTTATTACTTATTCTTCTTAAACTATTAAAAATATTTGCATATTCAGCAGACATCGTAGCTGGCACCGCCGTGAAGGTGAGGTGAGGGTAGTAAAATTTATGAATGCGATTACAAGCTCGGCCCGTGCAAGTACTATCAATCAGTCAGTCTTAATAACCTTAACGCTAATAACAAAATTCCTCAGAGCCTGTTTGTTCTCAAGGGGGTGAAGATGAATTCTTAGGGGTTACATTTTCCTATGAACAAATAGGTTTTAAAAGAAAATTGTCTTTTCTTCAAAAGATTGCCTTGTTAACGGCGTCTGTTTTAATGATGTCACTAATTAACCATTCTCTTAGTAGAAAGAACTTTGTTTCTAATCACTTATAAATTAAAAAAATATATTGAAATCGCATGTGTTGTTGCATCAGCTTTTTTGAGCATGTTTCTTTCATATAGGTTATGCAGTAGCGACGAAAGTGAAACCCAGTCTAGCTAAATTCAAGGACACAACCGCCTACACAATTATTTTATTTTGAAGATAAGTAGAATATAAAACAGCTTTTTTGTTGTAAACATCATTTATATATTAAAAATTAATATATTCAGTAAGAACCTGTTACTTTGACATTACAAAGAAGCAAATTTTTTTAAGTTGTATTTTTTGATATTACCTACTGACCAAATCCAATTTTTATTATTAATTGAAATTCAACTTTAAGACGGCATAAAATGCGTTCTTCGAAATAATTCTATATAATACATAGATCATTTACTACACAGAACTAGATACAATTTAAACGAATACTATTATTATTAACTACGTTTTCAGCAATGGGCGAGTGTCTTATCCATGGCAGAGCCATACTGAAGCATATGCTGACGCAATTAGGGCAGTTCCTGCGGATCTTACTTACCACAGGCTCATGAAATACCAGCATCGCCGCCAACAGAACGCTTGCAGTAGGGCAGTGGTGATATCTTACTAAAAAGATAAGCCTGCCTCCTTGTCTGCCATACTATAAAACAAATCTAAATGCCAAACATTTAGATTAGTTCACAAATTTTATATTAGTTATTGTGGTTTTAGATAGAATTTATTGAGGTACTATTTTAATTAATCCGCAGGGACGAAAACCATAGCCGTCCTAAAAAGTCTCGGAGGCGGAATATTGTCGGAGATACGGGTATCGGAAAGACAGAACGAGGTGAAGTTGGAGACCTAAGATAGGCGGTTCACAGTGGATGGCCCTTGACCCACCCATGGAACAGGTGATAGGACTATAAGTCATGTCTTTATAATAATATCTTGGGAGTATTTTTGTTATCTTCATACATGTTTAAATTGAAGTATCTTATCATCCTCGCAAAAGAGGTTGCCCAAAGATTTTCATCCATAAGAGAGCCATGCTTAAGTATATACTGACGCACGAACTGGGCCGGCTCGTCCAAAGTGACACTACGGTCTCACATAATACTCAGCTTGAAACGGTACTTGTACTGTGTTTCGCAAAGTAAGGATATTGGTGGCCCTTAAAAGTGCCGCTTAAGCGGCGTAAAAAGCTGGCAACAAAATATAATATATAAAAAGATTTTAAAAAAACATAAGAAGTGCGAAGACGGGGTTGTGAAGTAAGCGGACATCTGTGCAAATGGCTCAATTACACTTAATTCGCAACGCACACAAAACTAGAGCTGGACGCATGTACAGTTCACATTAATGTATGTAAATGCATGCCGGCCCGGCGACAGCAATATAGCAACATTAAGCAGAATATGGCTGACGAGACGCTCATTTTCGACAAAAGTCGACATTTGCAAGCGCTCTGCATATCCATTTAAGTGGACTTAACGATTTTGTATAAGAACGGCAGTGCTGCTATTTGGCTTAATTAGAAAAATCCCCTAAAATTGATTCTTTTTATTATTTTCAGAAGTCAAACGCTGGATCTCGAGCGATACACAGACCGTGACAGTCACGGCTCATGAGCCACGGAGGTTTATTTACTAACCTACTTTTCTTAATGTTGTGACATTGCAATAAATGCAATATTTAATTATGTCAACATTTATAACTGAAGGTTTATGTTTACTATGGTTATAAAAAAAATGTAATTTTGTCTGTGAATTAACATAATCGAAGTTTATACCTAATAAGTCGAATAATTTCTAATAATTATTTTGTAATAAATAAAAATATACATCGAATTGTTAACCTCGTTTACGGTTATTTAAAAGTCAGACAAAATATACAAAATCCGTAGGTGCCGTAAAATAATAAAAAGTAATATTTGTTTTAAAAAGGTAAATTAAGGCGGGTATTTCGTTGCTACAATATGAATACTGACATCACAAACAAAAATAGCGAAAATGGTATACTAAAAACGGCTGTACCTATAATTGTGACGTCTAGCGCCCCCTGTGGGAGCCTTGGACGATACTATTGTTTTATCAAGCGGGCATTGTCATGGTGATTCATATCGTATCAACATTAAACCTACATATATGATTGAATACCTGAATGCCGTACATCACAAAGTCATTACGAATAATAAAACGTGGTAATATAGAAACACATTTCCATAAATGAAACATATTTCGATTGCCTATTAGTACTTTATAGAAAAATCTTTAAGCAAAAGATCACTATAACGTTATAAAAGCAAGAAAATGATCAAGACATACCTATTTTAACATTGCAACACGAGATTTAATCAAAAACACGAGTGTGAAATCACAAAACGTATTGAATACGTCACATTGGAGGTTATGTCCACGACAAACAAAAAATACAAAGGCGTTTACCTGTTTTTCAAGTCTGTTTCGCTGCAAGCACCAGAATAATAATGCACAGTACTGTCCACTAAACGATTCTAAATAAGGTTTATTCAAAAAATTGGTTAACATCACATAAATAACTAAATAAAACGGAAAACATTGAAAGCGGGCTAGAAGCGCGATACGAAACGGCAAGCTAAGCAGCAGCTGACTACGAGCGCATGCTCTCTTCTACTTTGTAGAGGCGCGTCTATTATTTCCTTTTAATGCAATTATTGTTAAAAAATCTCAAAACAATTCAGATATTATCAAAATATAGAGTTATTAGATATTATAACAACTTAAAATGGTGTAAGCAAATAAACATTCCAATTTCAAATATTTTACTATAAACACATGTTCAATCATAAAAAGAAGCGTATTTACTGAATAAAGCCTACAATGATAGACCAAAATTAGAGAAGGATGATTTTTGTAATAGAGTGATTCGAAATTTCAAAATAGGAATGCAAGTGAAAGTGTAGTGTAGAGTTTGGACGTCGCGGCAAGTAGTCAAAATCAGATGCGCAAGATGTGGGAGCGGTGTGGGCGCGCAGTGTTGTAGATATGGCTGCCCTCTAGCGGGCGTATAGAGAGTTATCGATTGTAGCGTGCCGGCCGCCATTGGCTTGGTTCTGCTCAGTAATTGGTTTATGTAGTTCGTTTGGAACATGAATTCAAATTTAGCGCGGGCTGAAGCCCTCGAACGAACAAAGCAGAGTGTTTGTACGGGGAAAATTACTCGTTCCAGATAATAAAATCTAGTAAAATACTTTTCAACTTTGCATCTCTGTTTAATGTTTTGTTAAATAAACCGGCGTAAATAACACACAATATTTATGCATCATTAATACTGGTAATTTGTATTATTTAGTAAAGTATGTTATTATTTTCACAATTTAGGACACTCTATGCCAGTTGGACCACAGGTGCGTTGTCGACTTTTAGAGCGATTCTGGAAAGCCTAAAGTAATTAAAGAAGGTCGTAAGGTCGAGGCTTTTACTGCACAAAGTGATGTTATTCCTTATTATGAATTGTTCTAAATTTGCTTTAAATATTTCAAATAGATTATTTCGCGTTGTATGCGATTTCAAATATTAATTCCATCACACTAAGCGTACGGTGTATTATTGCAAGAATTTCTGCTGACTGATTAAATATGACATTGTATTAAACATGACATCAATGGAGTAATGATTTGAAAAACTATTTCAATGCTTTCCGCACAATACTGAACTCTACGCGGATGGAGTGCATAGTGAAATCTGAAAAACAAATAGCTTAATCAAAAAGCTGTTTACTCTTAGGTACAATAATATGGGCCAGGTTGATTTGTTCGGAGCGTCGCCGCGCCTGCTAGGGGAGAAGCAGGGCCGATATTTATGCACGTTAATAAGAAGCCGAGTTGCAGACAAAGCCTGCTGTACGCTTACAATGAAAATCAAAACATTAAATGCACCTACTCACAATGATATACTTATAGCAAAATAGAGGGAAATACGGCGTGTGTGGAGTTACTATTGTGGAGTTACTATTCTTATCATTGAAGGCTTTATTAAATTTGCCTTTTAAAAGCGAAAAAGTATAACGTGATTAAAGTAACAGTAATTTATTTGTATTTTTGAATGTGTTCATTTGGAAGGAACACTTCCGTTTATTTCATTTTGATTAAACGTATTCTATAAAATGTTAAATTGATTAGATATTAGAACAATCTGTAGTTATTTATTAATATAATCTAATAATCCTTAAACTTTTCTACATCGCGGCTTTCATTAAAGGTCGGCATCGCGGCTCTGCAAGGGCTGGGGTGTCCATGGGCAGAGGACTGCTTGCCCTAGGTAAGCATCCTGGTCGATTGCCACCGATATTATTTAAAAAAATCTAATCTTTTCTCAATGTTCTGTTTCGTGTTCTCAAACAAGAAATGTAAAAATGCCAGACCGCAACAGAAACTTTAAGATATTGTTTCAAGTAGAGCAATTTGTAAGTAAGAAATTGTTTATTTGTTTGACTCAATAATTTTTTTTTAATGTGTAGCGGATAACGGAGCAGATAGGTCTCTATATGGTAAGAGAACGCCGCTGTAGTCCGCGCATTCGTTGCGTTGCCGGATTTTTACGCCACTTGAGCGGCATTTATAAGGGCCTCTGATATCCTCACTAACTCAGCGAAACAGTAAAAGTACCGTTTCAAGTACTATTTCTATTTCACGTCGAGTATTCTGCGAGCCCGTAGTATCACTTCGGACGAACCGGCCCTATTAATGCGTCCGAAAATGCTTCAGCATTGCTCTTCCAAAAGTAAAAATTATATTGTTTTATTTCAAACATGAACTATACGCCAGTTAGTTTTAGATTCCACATACCATGGTATTCACACTAACATTACATACATTACATTACATTGAGTCTTTACATTTAAGACATTTTACTTCGTTTTGACTTACAAAAAGATTTCAAAAGACACGAGTCAAACAAATAACAAAAAAAATACTTTGTCTATTGTTTACAAAAATCATTCATTAAATGCAAAGTTAATGCTATCCGTGCATGGAAGAATTTCAAAACCAATAAAATACTCAGTGAAAATTGAAAATGTCGGACTAAATCGCTTGTAAAAGCAAGTATAATCGAGATAGTTTCACTGTAAAGCAAGTCTACAAAACCTGAAACGACAGCTTGGGGACAGATCTGCAATCAGATAACAATGTCTGCTTCACTTTGCCGATTTAAAGGAAAACTAGAAATCATTCTCAAGTCAATATTATAGGAATACTGTCTGTTTAATTAATTATTTTATATTATTTAGCGATGTAACAACAACTGTTCTATCGCAGAGCCTTGTAGCTAAGTGGTTTAAAAAGTCTACCATGAAGCCAGAGATGTCAGGTTCGTATCCCGATCCGGACAATTATAATTTAATTTATCACATATTCGGTCTCTGGAAGGGTTTGACAGTAGCCGGGCGAGTGTCTTAATACTGTCCACACCCTTGCGGGAGCCAAGCTGACGCACTACTTGGGCCGACTCTTCCGAAGTGATATAACGGGCGCTCAGAATACTCAATGTGAAATGTTAGTTGTACTTGAAATGGTGATTCTACTGTGTTTCTTTGAATGAGTGAGGATATCGGAGGCCTTTAATAAATTCCGCTTATGTGGCGTAAAAAGCCGGCAACACAACCAATGCGAGGACTGTTGCGCGGTTGTTCATGGTTAGCGGAGTCTCTTCACAGAAGACCCATCTACTCCGTTGTCCGTTATACCATAAAAAAACCATTACTGAATAGATTTAAATTTCATATTAAGAAAAAGGATATATATACATGTCATACTACAAAGTACAAGAGTTCTTAAGGATTAGTGTCGCTTAGGGTTTGGACGGTAATAGTACCAATTTATTATGTTAATGTAAAGACATAGCCCTAAAAAATTATTATTAAATCCTACTGAATTTCTTGACAGTTCCTCTGGGATCATGAATAATAAGTACCTTTAGTTTTTAAGACGTTCATATGTGATCCTTTTTGACATAAATATGTGTTGCCTTTGACGTACAACTATGAATTTCATACACGTACTTTGCTCTACAGTTGGTATAAATAAATATTTCGTAAGTTGCATTCATATGTTTCAAGCTACAACATCCAGAAAATGCATGCTGAAGCATATTCTGCTGACGCACTAATTGGCCCGGCTCGTCCAAAGTCCAAAGATACCACGGGCTCACAGAATACTCAGCGGGATTCGCAGAGTGAGTGAGGATATCGGAGGCCCTTAAAAGTGCCGCTTAAGCGACATAAAAAACCGGCAACACAATGAATGTGCGGACTGTGGCGTGGTTGTTCATGGGCGGCGATGTTCCTTACCATATAGGAGACCCATCTGCTCCGTTGTCCGCTATAGAATAAAAAAAGAAATTGTTATGGGATAATCTATGATCGTAAGTATTTTAAACGCTACCCAAGTAAACTAAAGTATAACTTTGAATAGTATTAAATAAAAAAGAAAACAATGTTTATATAATAGAATTGTTCACGAATTTAAACAAAAAATATTCCAATTAGAAGATTTGTAATGTACATAGCAATCCTCTTTTAATATGATATTACCATAAACCGTATTCTTTAATATTTCACAAAGTCTTGTGGCTCCCAGTGCAACCTCAAAATATTTAATAACGAAATAGTTATTCTTGAAAACGCTCGTCTCGTTTAGATGCATTCAGAGATTGCAAATGTTCTAAAAAATACTATATGTACAATGTAAAAGCAAACGCTAATAAAAAAGGAATACGAGGGCGCATTATTGAAATGAAAATTGCTAGTCCGAGGCAGACCGACTCCCGCCGAAACTCTGACCTGTATTCGTATGCAGCGCGGGTCCTCACGTCGCGACTTCAACTTTTCTACTTTACGAATATTGAAAGAATTTAAAATTACCTAGACAACTGCCTTGGGTATTCGGCTCCGGTATTTTATATAAAGTTAGAAATAGAGTTAGATTTGTTAATATCACTTGAGATTTTATTTTTATGACGCAATTAACCGCGGCGTGAAAAGTCGGCAATACAACCAAACCGTGTTTTGTAGCGCGGTCGTGCATGGGCGCCCAGTAATTATTTCCATAGAGGAGACCCACTTGAGCCGTTCCCCGCTAAAACAAAATAAAATTCACAAGTCAATTCATCAGTCTTGTAAGCTAATGTGATGCTTGCATGGTTCGATGTCCTTAATTTTTTATTTAATATTTGAATTTTGTTACAGTTGGACGTTGACCAGTATCTTAACACAATCTTTCACATAGCAGAGCCGTGCTGAAGTTTATGCTGACGCTATAACAGGTCCTGTGTGTCTGGAGTAATGCCTTGGAGTCATAGATACCATCGTAATAAAGTACTTGTCCAGTGTTTCGCTGAATTTTGGGTAGCAGTAATCATTTATCTATGGCATCTTAGTTTGCAAAAAAAGCACTGATTTACTATTGAAAATTTTTACATAAAATTATAACTATAACCTGTTCTTAATGTGTTTATATTTATAAAAAAATAATAAAGTTCTAAATAATTGTATTCTACGGTAATATATTAATGAAAGAGTATACTTATTCAGGATTAGTGAATATAATGAAATAATATAAAAATAAACTTAAAAAAAAACAATAAAAAAGTATTTAATTACTATTTTTTTTAAAAATTATTAGTATCTTACAAGAAAGCTCCCCAGAATGGGAAAAGGCCTCATGTAACACCTCTTTGTAAAGATTTATAAACGAAAAAATCAAGAAAATTCAGCGATAGTCAATATGTTCGCATATAGGAATATCTTCCAACATCTTTTGAATCCTTGGCGAGTCATCTTGCATACATATATGGCCCACACACCGAATAAAGTCAATTTAATTACAGCGTCAAATGTCTTAGACACTATAATTAAATTGCTTATAAACACTGCCTTAATCAGTTTTTGCTGTGAGCAACATGATAAATGCGTTATGCGACCAACAAAGTTAGAAAATAAATTTCAACAACTGTAAATAGAGGCTGTCTCAACATGTGTTTCGACTTCGTAATAAACCTGAAAAGCATTTGATACAGCGAATTTGAACAAGAGCAAATGAGATGAGTGCTAGTAAATTCTGGTGGCGGTAGTGTGAATTTTGTACAAGCCGGCATTATGCTGTGCACGTAACCCGCTGTCTACACAGGCGCGCGCGCGGCTCGCTATCTGAACTCTGAAACTCATATATTATGTAGCGCGCCCCGAACGAAACGTCCTTACTGCCGCACGTGAATCTTTCTCTAAGTGTTTCTCGTTATGACGAATCGATCCGAACGCTCTTCAAACGTTGGAACAACGTTTAATTCTAAAAAGCAATCTCCAAAGAGGCAATAGGAAGCTCCGTGCATATTTATTGCCGGTCGCTAAACCGTTTCTCTGGTAATTCGGTACAAGCAGAGCGACATTATTTTTGTAGTAATTTCAGCGAATGTCCTTTAAAATATTCAGAGCGCTATTGCCATGGCCATTAACGTGCCGTGGCGCAATTCGGTGCGGGTCCCGTCCACAAATGGCGGTGATATCATTAACTTGACCCAACAACTATCCGGCGCCCTCCTTTGCTGATATTACACCCGAGACTCGCGAAAATTCGCCTATAGTAATGCTCTATGCAATCATTAGAGAATATAATAAAAAATACGAAGGCCAATCGAGGAATCCAGGTACGAAAAACTTTGGATTTTCATCTAATTCATTTCATTTTCATCCTTATTTTAGGGCCAATCCTGGTGCTGTTTATATGTAAAAGTTAATCTAAGCTATTAAAATCCATTTCACTAAAATTTTTTAAAGTGTTCTCTTGGTAATTCCGCGAGCACGCCCCAAGCCTTTGTTTTTTATGGTATAGCGGATAATGGAGCAGGTGGGTCTTTTATATGGTAAGGTCAACAGCGAGAAACCATATAAAAGTGTTCTTCTAAGAAAATCCCAAGTTTTTATCATTCACATTATAAAAAAATTACCTATTTAATATGCCACTGAAATGCCTATTGTTGACTCTTAGGTATATTATAACTACATTTGCTAAGTCCAGAAGCAATTTCTAATAAAATTTTTATGCAATTATTCGTAACTTCTCGTAGTCTTGCTTTGTTAGTTAATAGTGTAGACGATATAACTTGTTGGTCGGAAATAAAGGTAAAAAATGGGGCGTTCAACGTGCTTCACGTAATAAGAATTTGTTTCTTTTAGAAAACTACCGCATTTTAATTTGAAATAATGGTGTTTCTCTTCCCGTTTAAGCCTTTGCCTAATTATAATTTCCTTTTTCAAACAAAGTATTAGAAGAAAGTTGGTGATTTGATACTAGACAATGAAATTTGTTGTGTTTAAAATTAATAATAGTAACTTTTATACCCATATGAGAGACATGCAGAGGCTTATTGAGTCCGCGCGTCCGAAATCCACCGGCTCACAGAATTCTCTGCGTGCAACTGTACTTATAATCTTGTACTGTGTTTTGTTGAGTGAGTGAGAGTCCTTTAAAATGCCGCTCAAGCGGCGTAAAAAACCGCAACACAAGCTTCGCGTAGACTGTGGAGCTTTTGTCCATGGATGTCGGTATTCTCTTACCATATCCGACACCCACATCCTACAATGTCTGATATAACATAAGAAATACAACCAAAGCACGGATTGCGGCTCAGTTGTCCAAAAACAGTGATGATCTCATTAACGGACCTGCCTATCTCTCGCTTTGCCGGCTGTATAATAAAAAACAGACACTATAGCTTTTTCGACTTGGCTTTGTTAGTTTTACGAGTTATGAAACTAACCGAGCTTAAAGGGTTATTCGATGTTATATAGAACGTAATATATTAGCGTTAGCAATTTAAAGTTAGTTGTGGCACAGCAAATAACTGGAGTCCAGGCCGCAACTTGGTCCAGCCAAATTACAGACTGCCATCTCGGCTCAAGTAACCTGTTGACATTTCTGATTCATTCAGCAAGTTATGATTCTATTACACATCCTTGATACTTAGCATTTAAGCTTAGAATGTATTAAATTCAATTATATCTCGAATAAACATTCTGTTGGTTAAGTATGTACGGATATGTGTAAAATGATATACATACGTGTCTATTATATTTGTTTACGTTTCTATATTCTTGGCGCAGTAACGCTGATCCTGGTGCAATAAATGTTAATCGACTAAAGGTTTTTATTACTGAACATTCAATTAAGTTAAAAAAAACAGTTGTAAGAAGTAAATTCAAGTAACAGATAGATGAAGATTATTACAGATATCATTTAAAACTTACCAATTCAATAAAAACAAAACAACAATTAAAAATTAGTAATGAATAGAAATTTTCAAAGGGACAGCACTCGGCAGTTTGCCCCACCATAAGTGACAAAACACAAATATAATTAAAAAAATTGGACCACCAGTACAAAATAGTACCTTACAATAGCCAATTGGTAAAAGGAAAAAGTTATTATTTGAACAGTGCATAAAATTCCTTAAATATACTGATTATAGGATGATTCCTAGGTCAAGCATTATTTTGGTTGTATTCATAATTTTTTATAATAATATTCGCAAAGAACGCGAAAACTGTACCCATTGGATTATTCGTTGTATGACCGATCCCCGAGCATGTAGTGCGTAATTAAAACTATGAAAACTTGGAAAACGGGTCGACTAGTGATGTGAATAATTTTCAGTGAACGTGAACTCATTTCCCGCAGCATGTAGTGCCGCGCCGCTTCAGTTTGAAATTTCATTCTTTTCGAACACATATCTCGACTTCGTCGGAGAATCTACTTTGCATTTCTCATCCTAATGGCCATCGGGAGAAAATTGGAAAGGAAGTCTCGTGTTCGTTTACTATTACAATTTCACGAACATTTTAAAGGGCTATGCAATGCCATGTAAAATAAGAGATTTACTACCAATGCAGTCTGGTGCATATAAGTGAAAATTACTGAATTGAATTTATTGAGTTTTTTTATAGAAACGATGGCAATTCTTACACCTTTGTCTTATATGATAAGAAAAAGGTTATTTTTTCATCATATACGAAAAACAGCCCGCTTGTTATTCTGTTTGTCTGTATGTCTGTATAAAATATTGTGTGTTCTGCGATTTCTTCAAATAAAAAACATAAATGGTCTAATTGAAATAAATATTTGCTCACAATTATTGCTTTCAATACAAAAATTTCATGTAAATTTTGTTTAAAAGTAATACAAATTATCATAATTATCATACATAATTTTTGTATTTGATCTTATCTTTGCTAAAAGGGATTTATAATTTTTATACAAGAGAATATATCAAGTTTTTAACAGAATTTAACAGAAGCAAACTTGTGTGTGCAGCTAACCAGCACAAGAGCTGTAGATCATAAAACCACAGATATAAAACGTACCTTTACAAAAGCTGCATTTCTTGACTTCCATTACATAAATGGAGGGAAAAACCTAACAATTTATAGAGCACAAACCGCAGCCCCAGGTGGGATGGAAATGCTGCTTCTAGGCATTCCGAAGGGTGATCAAAGGGGCTTTGATAGCAGTAGGGTTCGCTGATGCCGATGACCTCTATCGATTGATTTCTATGCAGTAAATGACTTGGCAAATTGTGCTAAAAGCATCGACCATTACATCTCTTGAGATGAAATTATCTTTAGCCAACGCCAGCGCTCCATTACAAGAATCAAACCAAGTTTCTAGATCAAATCAGTTTTTCTCTATAGAATGTCAACACAAGTACTTAACTTCAGATAAATTTTAAATAACAATATTGTTACGATTTTAAATTTATTCACTAGATAACTGTACAAATATTAAGTCAAAGAGAAAAGACTACTTAATTTTTTTTATAATAGATCCAAATGTCGATGAATGTTTTATTTAATTAGCAATAATAGAATTAAAAATTTAGAAATTATATAAATTTTTATCATGAATCCCATGTTAACGTAATTGTAAGCAAAGGAAATCACGGGCATCTGCGACGATATTTTGAAAGAGGTTGTGACCCAATTCAGCCCTCCCCTTGTGTTTTTGTTAAAAACTTATTTGTTGTTTATTAGGGTAGGTTGAGGTCGTTCCAAGAGGTTCTAGAATGGTTCGCAAGAGGGCCCGATGCCATTCTCAGGAGGCAACGTGAAATAACGGCGAATTTACTACGGCGTTACGCAGTCTGCATTTTGTATTCATTACCTGACTTTGCCATAATTTAATACGGAAACTTTAATTTAGAACAAATCAAATAGAGACTTACTGTAGAATTACATAATTGTAGTATTAAATCTCTGTATATCTTGAACAAATTTGATTTATTATTAAATATTCCTCTTGGTTTATAAAGTGTGACAAATAAAGTGAAACAAATCTATTACTTATATTCATATTAAAAGTATTAAAACAGCCCTATTTATCAAGACAATATCTAAAATATAAATTAGCAATTCATTTTAGTATAGCTCAAGGCATTAACTAATAATTGTATTATTCAATTTATATTAAAGTATGTAAGGCGCATTGCTTTGTTAGAAAAGTTAAGTTTTTTCACCCGTGGGAGAGCCACGCTGAAACATATGCTGCGCACTATTTGAGCCGGCTCAACCAGTGATAACACGGCCTCACAGATTACTTAACATAAAACGGTACTGTGTTTCGCTGAGTGAGTGAGGATATCAACAGCCCTTAAAAATGCCGCTTAAGCGGCGTAAAAAGCCGGCAACATAACTAATGCACGGACAGTGTCGCGGTTGTCCATGGACAGCGGTGTTCTCTTACAATATAGGAGACCCACCTGCTTCGTTATCCGCTAAACCATAAAAAGTATTATACATACAAGAGTAAATTTATTCGCAATGTACTATGATAGAGCAATTATCCTTGGTGTAAGTTATGGTATAGTTTGGGTTTCGGCCTCGAGCGGTTTATTTACAGTTTCGGGTCACAACCAATAAGTTTTATTCGTTTGTTGGTTATTAGTTAATCCTGTATTTATTGTACTAAAATCCCAAACACGCGAAGTTGGAAATGGATTAGATTTTTCATTGAACCCGTCGCTGAAGAAACTGATAGTAGAAGACCAAAACACAATCTAATTACATGACTTATTATGAAAATTACTCGTGAGTTAAGTTGACATACAAAATATATTTATACTTTAAAAAATATGATAACACTAGCCATAGTTGGAGGCTAACAAAGGAGAGGGTTCGATATGATTTTCCCAATATTCTGGCAAAATTTAGAAACAATAGAAGTCGCATGTAGCCAGACCCGCCCCAGCGTGCCGCTAACACTCCTTATAAATACTGGTAAGCTCCCGGCTTTGTGGCTAATCTTTCGCGTGAAGATCGCTATTACATCGCTATTTATTATTTTCACCCGACTCTCTAAAGTCAAAAAACCCTCTTTCTCCGGATATTTCACCAGCTACACATTCCTAGTAGGAACCGCTGAAAGAATAAAAATTGCCTCTTTTGGCATGCTCACCGCAATGAAGTGGTTCGTATAGTTTTGAATTTTAAATTATGTTAATTTAGAGTGAAGTTTTTGTCGGCGTCATTTTTACTCGAGAAAACAACCGGAGTGTGGAAGCACGTAATTGTGAACTCAAATTGAAGAGTTTAATAGGTCTTATTTTGTTCAATCTTTCGCGCTAACTCTCTGTTGCACAGCCGTTCCAACTTTTGTTTCATAAAAGCATTTCTATGTATCGAGCGCTTCGCTTCACATACCTAAATATAATATTTTCGTTTATTAGAATATGTCCCTTAATGTTCCCCGTGAGCATACGTTGTTGTTAGATTTGGTTACAAAAGCAAATAAAGGCGTGACGTATGTACTTTAACGCGGTAAATTATGACACCGAAGCAATCCGAGGGCGTCAGGGAGTTGAGCCATCTCAGCTCGAAACTCTTAAATTAGCACGAACTTAAACCACTTAGCTTCATGCTTTGCTTGTAGGCATCGTAAATATTTCACATTTGTTCGTCTCATTGCACAATGCGAGCGTAAACCAGTGTTCTTTCTAGATGGTTGAATCGATTTTAGATGTTTCTTTTGCAAGAATCACTGTGAAAAGTGTCTTGTGGCCGAGTGGTGTTATCATCTACCGTAACGCTTAAATCGGTTTTGGTACCCTGTCTGAATGGGATTTATAAATTGTATTTGGCCTTTCGAAAAGCTTGACAGTCGCTGGCTGTGTGTCTTAGCATAGTCGCCCTGTGAGTGAGTCAATTGGGCCGGCTTGATCAGAAGGACTGGGTGACGAATTGAAGGGAGGAAAAATGTTCAGTTTACTGCTAAAGCAGTGTAATAAGCCAGGAACACATGGCGTGGATTGTGGTGTGGTGGTCAATGCGCTGCGGTGATCTCCTATAACTGTTCAGCTGTTGAGGATCTCTTATCTCTGTTCGCTATATAACAAAATACGTGTATTTAAATAAACATTTTAAGCATTAGTATTATCACGGATCGGAGTGTAATTACATAAAGTGATTGACCCACTTATTATTTATGAATGACGATGCATATTATACTGGGCATGGGTAATCGACAATGATTGGATTTCGCGGTTATTTAGTTCATGCAAGCCGCAGGTGCCGGACACAATTGTAATAATCCAAAGTAAATGGAACGATAGACGTTTCTATGACTTCGAATTGTCTCCTATTCTAGTTCTATTCACTGTATTTCAAATTAAAGCTTCAAAATAATTCATGATTTAAGTTTGATTCTTAGAGTAATTTTTTTTAACAGTATAGCGGACAACAGAGCAGGTGGGTCTCCTATATGGTAAGAGAACACTGTCGCCACATGACCAATCGCCCACAGTCCCCGTATTGGTTGTTTTTCCAGAGTTTTAGACCTTTTTGGGGGCATTTTTAAGGACCTCCTCACTCACTCAGCAAAACACAGTACAAGTATCATTTCACGCTAAGTATTCTGTGAGGCTATGGTATCACTTCGGACGAGCCTGCCCAATTAGTGCGTCCCCATATGATTCAGCATGAATTTCCCACGGATGCGAGAGTATTAAGACACTCGCCCGGCCACTATCACGCCCTTCCAGAGAGCGAATAAATAATAAATTAAATTTTAACTGTCAGGACCGGGATTCGAACCTGACACCTCTCGCTTCATGATGGCCTTATTGAACCACAAAGCTGCGAGGCTCTCAAAATTAATTTAAATTGCTTTATTAAAATTCCAAATTTAAGCAGATTTTCTTTAAAAACATCTAAAAAACCAAACTAGAGATGAATTTCAATCTAGTAAAAGTATTCAAATATTTAACAACATAATTGAATGCGAAAAAGTTGGAGGGCCTATATTGTAATTCAAATTTTAACTTATGCATTCTTCCTCATTTCTTTCAATAGCATCGCTTTTCTCTGAAATGGAAATTAATGTCTTATTTCTGAGAAAGAATACGCCATTGTTCACTCGAGGTGCGTTTCAATTAAGCTTCTATTAAAATTTCCGTTAAGTAACGCTATTATTTATATTGGTGCTAATAAGCATTGTTTTCCCTTTGATGATACAATGAAGAATCGCCATTATATATCTATTTACTTAATTACTTATTTCCCTAACTGATGAATTACGTAACAAACTATTAAGGTAGATAATGAAGACTGTTGAGTTGCGGAAGTAAGTAAGCTTTGACAGAATTATTTTATACAAATGAACCCGACAGACGTCGCAATGTCCTGCGTGTAGATGGTACAATGAAGATACGCCATTGTGTATCGTACTTACGTAAATACTTATTTTCCAACTTTATTGAATTATATTACTAACTCTATTGAGTTAGATACGTAAGTTTACTGACTTCGAGAAGCAAGTATAATTTAGCATTATTTCAAATTAGTACACCAGGCAAGCGTTGTCCTGTTCGGTATGGTCGCAACCGGGTCCGACCTACGCTTTGTGACGGTTTTTATATATTTTAGCCAATTTATACAATTTCACTATAAAAGATATTTCATTTTAATGATTTATTAAATCCGTTAAGCAGTTTTTGAATGAAAGAGTACCAAATATATTACTAAGATGCACTGCATTTTGCATATATATTGATATTAAATAAATACAATCCAAATTCACTAAGATCGGTTTTAAACTTAAATAAGCTTTGTTTAAAACAATTTTATATTATATAAACTTGCTTGTTGAATCAGAAATCGCTGTATGAGTTCTGAAATATGAATTTATGGTACGTCAAAAGACTGTGTCCTTTGGTAGAAGCCTTTCACATTAATTAACTTGCAATGAAGAGCATATTTCAGTTAGAGGGTAGGTGCAGGTGCGCTGCAAGTTCGATTAATTCCCATAACGAGGCAGGTCCATCACGCGGACGCTCGTTTGTCTCTCGACCAGCTATAAATACATCAGCGCACTTGCAATTTAATCTGTTCTGTTACGCTCCCGTGACACTGTATTCAGACAAGCAGCGAGCTCCGGTATGCGTGAAATGTCTTGCTGAAATATTTCCAAAAATAGAACCTTTTACAGAGTCAATCGAATTGAGAGATTTTCTCATTATGTATTTAAAAAGTTATCTAGTTTATTATTTATTAATCTGCAAATTCAATATTACAAGAAATCCTTGTACTTTTGGCGTGATGTGAAATATTTCTAAAGAATATCTCTATTTTTTTGATGCTTTCTGTTTACTACCGGTTGGTTGTCATGCTCTGGTACTTTTCTTTGTGTTTTTTCTTATATTACTTTTCATAAAACTTATTTTATTTAAGAAAATGTTATTTTATATAAGCTAAACAAAAAATAAGATTAGTTCATATCTCATAAATATTGAAACATTTTTATTGAAACGTTTTTAAAACTACAACTACGAAGGCATTTGGAGTATTGTATAAACTAATTTAAGTGAAAATTCCTATTGTTGTGTTTAGCTTAGTGTGGGCCGATGTAGAAGAAACAAGAGCCAATTACCCCGAAAGATTATTTCAACAAGTGATGTTTTCGTGCAATATTACAAAGGAGGCGAGGCTGGGCCAAGTGCGAAACCAACGGCTTGAGAGAATATTTGACAAATAAAGGACAAAAACGAAGCGGTGTTTATGACTTGAAAAATTAGCTCATTGCCCGTTGTCTGTTTTGTATACTTTAATTTGCTTTTTCCCTTATTCACTTCCATTCGGTGAATGGGTATGTTTCACGGTTCGTTACGAAATTTTGAATAATCGTTTCATTTTATATGAAGGTTGTTGTATGCAATGCATTTGTTAGAAAGCAATTTATTTCAACGTCGGCTATTTCAATATTAGTTTATATTCATGTCATGTTAATAACAAGAGTTGCAGTTAATAAGGCTTTATTAAAAAAATAAGATAAATAACTACTTATATTAAACTGAATTTCAATACTGGAATTACATATAGAATTACAGAACTGGATGGTATAGTTATATTTAGTTTCTATCATCAATTTTGAACAGAAGTTTCTATTTTTTAGTATATTAATTATATGACTAAACATTATCAGTACATATTACCTTCTGACATATTACATATGAATTAAACCTGCTCTGTTGCATACTGACTGATTTTTATATATAAAACTCTGACTGCTCAGAGCAATCATTTTCTATAAATAAGATTTCGCAGCCATGCCATACTTCAAGAAACATTTGTATATTCATAATTTTTATATTCTATAATTAAAAAAAAAATTGACACCCAAGTTTATATCCACTTTATTACGCCCTCAATCACATCATTCAAACTACCAGTAGCATTATTATAATCAGTAAATGCAAGAAGATTATATAAATACCAAAGAAATGCATTGTACATATTAGATAGTTATCTAAATGTTTATCAAATATTAAACATCAATTTTGTAATTTTTATTCTGCTATCTTATTTATATTTTAATTGATACAACTCAGGGCTTTGTGCCATTCACCACTACTCTGTAGAACCTACTGCCTACAGAAGTATTGCGAAACCAATACGATTTGGGAACCTTCAAAGAAAAGCATACCTATCCGTAAAATGCCGGCAACTAAAATGAGAACCGCTTACCCTAAGGTGAGCCTTTGGCTGCTTTACTTAGTTGGAAATTGCAACTCTAACAAGAATCAATTTCTCGCTGTTCGTGTTTTGAGTAATAATACTATATCACAACTAATACAATACTAAGTAGATTCCAAAGTAGTTTTCTCCTTCAATGGACAATGTAAACGTTCAATATCACAGTCTTTGGGTACATTGTACCAATACAAGGTTACTACTGATGGTCTATCGGGTACTAACTCAGCCAAATTGCATTCACAGGCAAATCTGCTCTAAGCGTGTTAACATGGCCTCAGGGCTATTGCTCTGTATATATAGCCCAATACTTTATGTAGCTAGGGTCTACGGACATACAATTTCGTCTACGAACATATGCCGCGTAGCACCTAGACATACGGTGGAATTTGCAGTTAGGTATACATAAGAATTTTAGTCCATTACGTTCATGATACTGACTACATTAATCAATGCTTATTAATAAAAGTGATATTAGGTGAAGACAGACATATTATTGTTTATAAAATGTTTATAAAAAATTTATTTGTAATACAATACAGTCCAATACTAGTAGTAAACTTAAGCTTACAATTTAAAATAAACTATTTAAAAACGGGTTACATTAAGAATGTGATTATTTAGGATAGTTTTAATACAAACAATATTTATCGTACCTACTATTGTGTTTGATAAAAACGATTATTTATAAGAATTAATAATCAATTAGTTAATTTTTTTCATATAAATAAACCCAATTCATAGTAGTAACTAAACTATATTTTATAACACATACGTATTTAGTATGTATCCAGAGGAGGTTATAAAAAGAATACCATTTTTTTTTATTACTAAGCGGGCAGAGGTGCAGGTGTGTATTCCCTATAATAAGTAATCACCGTCGCCCATGGACTTCCGCGTCACAATCCACAGTATTTACACCACTTAAGTGGTATAATTTCAAAGGCCTTCGACATCCTCACTCACTCGGTGAAACACAGTACAAGTACATTCACGATAGTATTCTCTGAGGCCTTGGTATCACTTTGGACAAGCCGGTCCAATTAGCATCAGCATATAAGTACATTCAGTAAGGCGCTCCGACACATAAACATTTAAAAATTATTTCATAAAAAACTACACATCTCTAGAAGTCTTTACTCAACTGTGTAATTTGAAATGCTGACTTTCCGAATATTGCTGATATGAAAAGTAGAAAATACATTCTACTCGAAGACGACTTGCATCTATCTAAAATGACAGCGTTTCCAATTTCTTCAATATTAAAGATTCCTATTATTGTTTATCGTATACATTTGTGGATTTCATAATATCGGTAGGCTTGCGTTTTGCGGCAAGAATAACATCGTTCTGGTACTTTTGACGCGGATTCCGGATGCCTGCGTTCATTTTGTGAGCCGTTAGTATTCCGTGCGAAGCATCCGACCTTTTTTATTTGTATCTAAAATTGAACATTTTGTCGCGACATTGCACGCATCCCCCACGAATAAGCTATAAAAATACGTAGACTGTAGTAGTACGTAAAACGAATACCTTCTCATTCAAATACTTAGGCTTTTAAATGCAATTAAGAACGGTGTACCCGTGGGAAAGCCATGCTGACACACACGGGCTCGCAGAATACGCAGCGTGAAAAAATACATGTGTTTTGCACAGAGAGTGAGAATATCGGAAGCCTTAAAAGTGCCATTTAACCTGCTTAAAAAGCCAGCAACACAACCAATACGTGGAATGTGACGCGGTTGTTCATGGGCGCGGTTTTCTCTATCCATATAAGAGTCCGTTCTCCGCCATAGAATAAAAAAAGCCTCCTTAGCTATATAAGTACAATAAGCCTCCATAGCTTCAGATCACAATTGAAAAAGAAATATCATTTTGTAAAATATAAGACCCGGTTAGTTAGCCGGTTTGAAATTAATTTTAATATTTCTTCAATTTATAGTTAGTACTCGCTCTTTACAAGAGCTAAAGTTTCACAGCCTCTTTAAAAGAGCCCTTCTATATTAGAGTTATATTAAAATTTGGTCGAAATATCTTGTACGAACAATCCTAGTAAATGGTTAAGCTCTTTTAAGAATAATTAGTTTTATTATTCTTGCTTGCTTAGCCATGATTTTATGGATCTTTTAAGAAGTTTAGTCACGTATAATATAGTAGTCAATAATTTTGAACTCGTTATTTTACAAATAATAAATACTATTTATTACGCCACGCGAGTTCAGATTTAGCCGGTTGGATCTAGACTAACTTTCATGCCTCTCTTAGTGCTATGATGTAATACAATATCGCATTATACAATAGTAAATAAAATTTTCATGAAGATTTCAGATGACTTGACGTTCGGCTAAATATGTAGTTTTAAAATAAATAAAAGAAAGGAAGCGATTAATCAAAATTTATGTGAAACAAAAAGAGCTATCAAAGCAACAACCGGCGGACTTGCAACGAAAAAGTAAAGTTGGTAAAACAACAAACAACAAACTCTCTAGTCTGCAGCATTTCGTGGCCACCTCTGCAATTTATGGCGCTGTCATTATTCAAACTTTTGAAAAATTCACGGGCGCTGAGAAAATCAGAAGCGACAGAAAAAAAAATTCAACGGCTCAACATGATCCTGTGAATCTGACTTTATGCTGAATTTTCAAACTCGCTGAGATAAGGGGAGGAGCGGACAAATTGTAATAATTGCGGCACGAGATAAGAACTGACACCAGAAAACAAATGAAGGTGGGTATTGGCGGGCGCGGGGTGGCGTGACGTCATCCAGGCTTTCGCGCGTTCAGTGCCTCACCCAAGAATTTCCTATTGATTATTTCAATATAATGTTGTATCATAATTTATTGTAAATTATAACTAGTAGAAGCAGTGTTATAATTCTACCATATTTGGTACAATATTCTCGCCGTAAAACTACCGTGTCTCGTAGCAATAAAATGCCTAAATTACAGCCATATTTGTCGAATAATAAATAGTCTGGTTTAAGTAAGCAGTGTCTGGACTATGTCGCCTCGTTGTGTTCGATACAAGGTCAACGAGAAATTTTATAAATAAAAATCGCAATCAATTATATTTCTTGAAGCTTTTCCCGGGTCTAATACGACTCGAGTCACCAGTGATAATTTATTTTTCGTCCGAAATGAAGGTTGTAATGTAAGGCTTAAAAAATGAAGCAATTTCATCATTTTATTCAGAACAGGAGAAGTTAAATGGGGAAATTATGCTGAAACAATTGCCGGGTATAAAAATGAATACTTACAGTATCAAAGTCGAATAACCGACTGAAAATTAAAAAGATTATTTAACTACCACCATTTTGTGTAATTATTTCAAGATGTGTTTTAAATCTTAAAAGACGGATTTGTCTTTTTTCTGGTTTGGTATAATTATCTGTGGTTATATTTTTTATTAAGATTTGTATTTGATATAGGCATGATAAAATTCCTTTTTATAGTTATATACGTAAACCCACACAAGACCCATTTAAAAAATGCTTGGAAGTAGGTTTTCATCACGAGATTGTACGTACAGTCACACAAAAAATATTTTATCAGCAAAAACCTAGTCTATATCAAAATTAATTAATGAAATAATAAGTATGATTAACCATTATTATTAAAAATCCCTTAATGCAAAAATTTGATCTCATAAACAAAAAATGCTAATTCACTTTTTGAGAAATAACCTATTTTTTATTCTATAGCCGACAACGAAACAGATGGGTCAGAACATCACCGCGCATGAAATACCGCGCTACAGTCCGCGCATCGGTTGTGTTGCCGGCTTTTTACGTTCCTCAAGCGGCACTTTTAGGTGCCTTCGATATCTTCACTCACTCTGCGAAACACAGTACAAGTTCCGTTTCACGCTGAGTATTCTGTGAGCCCCCTGTATCACATCGGTCGAGCCAGCCCAATTTGTGTCAGTATAGCTCTCCCACGGGTGAGCATGGCTCTCCCATGGGTGAGCATGGCTCTCTCATGGGTGCGCATGGCTCTACCACGGGTGAGCATGGCTCTTCCACGGGTAAACATGTCTCTCCCACGGGTGAGGGTGATATTTTTGTTTTATATCATAAATGTTTTATTAAATGAAAATAGAATTTCTCAGCGACATAAATTAAGCTGTAAATAATAATTATTGGAAAATTTTCATAAACAAATTGTATTTATAATTAGATTAATATTGTTAACTATTGAGGCATACACAGATGTGATAATCGATTACATATTAACATTACATAGTTCTCGGATATCATAATATGTATGTTATAACTGAACATTAATTACTGTTAACTAAATATAGACTTGTTCATATGTTAGATAGGAATTAATTGTTGCAATTTTCAAAGGAAATACCGTCTTATTCATATTAGTTAATGTAGAATTATAATTCCTTATATATAAGACTATATATAATTTATTTATTTTTATTCTATAGCGGACAACGGATAAGGCGGATCTTCTCTATAGTAAGAGATCACCGCCGACCAAGGATAATCGTGCCACATGCACACATTTCATGCTGTTCTGTCAGCCCGTGGTATCACTACGGACAAGCTGGTCCAATTACTGCGGCAACATATGAATGGATCCTCCAAGGGTAAAATAATGTTAAAACACTCACCCGGCCGCTGTCAAGCCCTTCCGATGACTGAAATTTATAAACTTTCAGTATCGAATCCGATAGCTCTCACTTCGTGGTAGCCCTTAGACATAATTTAGCTAAGAGGCTCACAAAAGAAAGTAGTATTGTTAATTGTCAAGGATGTATCTTAATCTCTGCATTATTATAATTTAAAAGGCTATTCTTCTCAAAGTGGAGCTAATGTGTGTCATTCCATCATTCATAATTTCCCACACGCGACACTTACGCGACAATAGACGTTATCGAAAAGCGGTTCGAAGATAAACATAATGTTTTATGAAATGTCATCTGCAATAATGTGGTGTGAGGGAGGCAACAGAAATATGTGCAAAGTACTGACGCCCGTTGTAAGTCAATGAAGCGGCAAATGGGCTGTTCCCGCCGCTTCGTTGAGGGCACACTCTAATAAATAAAATTATGCCTCAGAAATTACAAGAATACGCGTCCGATCCGAGATTGGATCGAGGTTTTCCATCGATATACTCCAATAATGAATCTAATATGTTGTAAGCTTTGAAAACATCGCGTTAGATTGCTTTCATGCCAGTAGGGTTGAAGGTGGGCGAACAGCAAGGGATGATAATCGAGGATTTTGCATTCGTTTTATGGCTTGTAGCTTTTGGTAATATCCTTTTTGGATATGTATCTGAATACAACTCAACAAATTTATTATACACTGGAAAAACTTTCAATCTATTAATATGTAACTTGTCGATTCATTTTCTAAGTAATATAATTAAATATTGTGAATCGTATAATATAACAAATTTTGTTTTTTACTAAAACATTAACGTACCTGTAGACTATTTTTAGCTATATTTCAGTAATAGATATACGTTTCACAAATATGCTTCAATATGGAGAGTAGAGAATGAAGTGAGTGGGGCGTAAACGGAACACAAAAGGCGGGGAATTCTTAAAATGCTTGTTGAGATAGGTATGTTTGTACATATTATAACAAATTAAGTTTCCGAGTTCATTACGCGTCCCCCTGCGAGTAAAGATGCCACTCATACGATTATCATTAAACCTATACGTTTCAAGTAAATTAAGATCAATTCGCTGGAGCTCCGCCGCGAAATGTGAAAATTAATTTATGAGCAGTGTGACAGAAATAATTCGAGCGAAAGCTTAATGAACGATTATAATAATTATTTCATTTGACAAAATGATATTTAGGGTAATAATTTGGGAAGCTTCGGTGCGGTTTGCTATAACGTTATATTTAGATAAGTTGTATATGTTTCATTAGTACGAATTGACAAATTAACATTTATAAAATGCACTATCACGAGCGTTTTGATGAAAATTTTAAGGGTTGGTTTATAAAAAAAACCACGTAAATAAATTCAATTATTTTATATTTAAAAATTCAATATAAAAGCTGTAATGAATTTGTCAGAAGCTACATTTCATGTTTATAATTAGCAATAAACGGTCTAAATAAGTGCCAAGTATCGCTGGCCAGACACAAGTGACCGAGTAGGCAGATCTTGAGGCACCCATTCGCACATCAGTCACCATAAAAGCCTTCCGTGGTGCGCTAAATGTAAATCGCTCTAATTTATATGCGCGATAACGTCGGCGTGCTGCTGTTAACTGTAATTATATTAGAGAGGGAGGACGTGTTGATCAAAATGTCTGATTACCGTCTGTCATGATCCCAAAAAATTTGCACATCACGATTTACTTGGGTTGTCACTCAGTAAGCACGAAATGAGCCCGAATCGTCTTGTTAAAAGGAATTTCAAATTATTACGCTGTTTGGGCTATGTTTACGTACTTTACATTTAGGATTTGAATGATATCTCCCTTAAAACCTTCTAATAAGAGCTTATTTATGTGGTAACATGGATGACTTAAGTCGTACTCCTAATAATGGTTTGTATGTGTGAAAGGTACTCGTATAATTCACAGACAATGCCCAATAGGCAATCTATTTGAGTAATTATACGCCAAAGGCCATTGTCGTCCATCTTGCGTACGAAATGAGCCTGTTCACTCCGAGTCTGTTGGTCTATATCTAGCAAGTGAACATGTATCGACAACAATCGGCACATTATGTTCATTGAGTATAAAAGGCGGGCAGCGCGGCGCCAATATGGCGTGCAAATCGATGACAACCGCCGAGAAAACGCCGCCCGCCGTTTAATTATAACAGCAAATATATAAGTTAACAATCTCAAGCGTCTGACTGCGGCTTATCTAGCGCCAAATGTTTCAAAGGAACTTTTAACGAGTTTAAAGTTGGCCGAGTGTAGTGCACCCGCGATGGCACACTCGCGCCGCGACGTCGGATTAATTAAACAATCGCGATCTTGAAAACACTCGTACATGTCTCGGCCCGTCGTCGCCAACCTTGCCAAATTAAAGCCATAAATCAAATTCGCCGACCGGAAACAGAAACGTTATAATGAAGCACTAACCTACGGCACCAGCTAGCGCTACAGCTAGCGCCTCCGCTCGTGATTAATTTCTTTATTATAACTATTTCCCGAAACCGAGTAGTCTTAGTTGAAATTTGTTAAATAAATCTCGCATAAGTTTCTGCGAAATGATCTATGTATTGCTTTATTAAATTTTGTCTGTATTTCTAAGTGTTGTCTGAAAGTGTGCACACTTTTATTTCTAGGTACAGGAAACATGATATGAAATATGAATTGGTATCGTAAATTGAATAGATGGTGAAGTTGAGTTAGTACCGGTAATAAAATTGAAAAGCAATTGGATGATGGATAAAAATTGATATTTGCACGAGGCGATTCGGCGGGTAACGTTAAAATTTACAGTGTGGAGGAAGAAGGTGAGTTTGAAACATCGGCTTCGTTTGGAGCCGCCCGTAACTCGGCTTCAATTTATGTGCGTGCGCTCGCGACGCGCTAAAAGATTAGTCGCTCGTCTGTTGTCGGGGAGAAAAATAACTATCAGCATTAGAGTGCAGTGCGTCAGACATTAATCATTTAGATTGGTTTTAGCTTTATAGATTTTTAAAGATTACCGCACATGGTCAACCGCCATAATCCGCGCTTTGTTGGTTGACAATCTTGGTGGATGCACGGTATCCTCGCTTAGTGAAACGATTTGTAAGCTATTTCTATGAGGTCGTGGTATCTTTCCGGATGAGACAGCAATTAGTGATTCAGGAAAACCGTAACAGTGGCATTTAAGTTATTTTTATTAAAAAGTAATATAGCTGTCTATCGCCGTATTTATCTGTTTTAAATAGTCAATAATTTATATGTGATTAGTTTATTTGAATAAACTGAAGTATATATCACACTCACAGAATACTCAGCGTGAAACGATACTTGTACCGTGTTTCGCAGAGTGAGTGAGGATATCGCAGACCCTTGGAAGTACCGCTCAAGCTGCGTAAAAACCTGGCAACACAACCAATGCGCCGACTGTAGCGCGGATGGCCATAGGCGGCGGTGTTTTCTTACCATTTAAAAGGCCCACCTGCTCCGTTGTCCGTTTAGAATAAAAAAAAAGCTATGTTTTAGTAGATTATCTCTATTAGGAATATATAGAATCTAGAGTTTCTCTATTAGGAATACTTCTTGTAACTACTAAATAAGACAATTACTCAAGAGAATGTCTTAATTGATTGAAATTATACAATAATGTATCCTGTTTAAATATTAAATCAGTTGAAAACTCATATAAAATTCTAACAAGAT
Organism: Delias oraia; assembly: GCA_018230265.1. Lineage (NCBI taxonomy): Eukaryota > Metazoa > Arthropoda > Insecta > Lepidoptera > Pieridae > Delias > Delias oraia. The sequence goes on along the minus strand of DWCF01000574.1, from coordinate 11,384 downwards.
AATTTTTCTTCAAGCAAAACCTGACAAGTTTGATTGGGCGATCAATTTATGAGAACCATCACAGATCCTTATTCAGGTCCCCTGGGAGGCTGACAAAAGATCGTGATTGTTTTCATTTGACAACTTGTTTGTGTCCGTTCTGACAAATTGCTCATGAGAATAGATAGATTTTATCTTACTGAATAATTGATCGTATGTTAGAGTTTAACTTAGCTTATGTAATTAGGAATAAGAAAACATTTAATGATTTTTTGTTACAGTGGTTTTAATCAAAGACTTATAACCTCATATAGAAAGTTCTTTAAACATGCTCTCAATATACAGATGGTTTTTGATAATACTGTGAAAATCAAAAAATATTTTGATTTGTGTTAAATTGTAGGCTGATTTCTACCGATGTCGGAAACGGATGAAAAATATAAGTATCGATAATAAAATTTAGAAGAATTTAAAAACGATTACGCCTGTGTGAAGTTTTTTAAAGCGTTTGAATTATTAAACGTGTTTGTATTCGCCATACTGGATGTCCATACAATTGCATGAAAATTTAATTTGGAAATTGCAACCAATATTTCTCTTACATAGATTCTGTTTGCGGAATAATTTCCATGTTTTTCATGTTAATACACACATTGATTCTTTTAACGAAGACATTTTTTAGTCAACTTTAAAAATGTTGACGCTGCTTTGCTGTAGTTGGTTAGTGAAGATCACAGGATAGACACACATAGGAAAAGACCTAGTCACAGCGAAATCTCGGGTGCGTTGACGGCCTTTAATGGATTAGAATGATATTCTTTCGAAGCATTCAAGTCATATTGGTTTGGAATTACAGCAAATTCTATAGAGTGGTATTTGTTTAGGAAATAATCAATACAAATCTGATATATTGGGTAAATTTTTTAGCGGATTGCAATAGCTAATGCGTTTAACTAGTAAACAATTTATTAACGATTAAGTTTAAATAAATATTAATTATATATAAGTATTATATAGGTATGTATCAAGCCTTATTATCAATTATCTATTTTTACCAGTATGATGGTAAACTACTTATCAACTACACCATTGTAACCACATATAGACTAGATAACCAAACCACAATAATAATGTTGCTACCAATATCAGAACCGTCAAATTTATTTATGAAAAATAGTTTGACAGCTGTAAGCTAGATTTAATACCAGTTAGATAATTTAAAATGAGGAGAATTTGAGCTGTCTTTTCTTGATTCGAATTTAATGTAATTGAACTGACGATCTTACTAGATATATTTAAGGTTTTGTATCACGGTTTTAAAAGGTTACTTCAAGTTGTTCTGATGTTATTTTTTCTGATCTTACTTTAATTACAAATTTACTTTTAACATAAGCTGATTAATAAATATTTTATAAATATGTCAAAAATTTTAATGGTTTTTTTGTGGTCTTGAGGAATTTAAGAACAAGAAGTAATAAATGTGAATCTATCTGAATACATAATTCTTAACTAGGTTAATATTTTATGTATAAAACTTGATGGGGAATATCATATTGTAATTTATAACACAAGGAAAAAGGCGAATGTAGTAAATATTTTGTACGGTCAATGCATTATTTTATGGATCCCATAAGGTTATCCCATATTATAATAATATGTTGCGGCTAGGGTAAGCCTGCGCGTCAGTTCCGCCGGGGAATCTAATAACACTATGGTGATATTGCTTTCTAAGTTTTACGATCGACCAAGGAATCGCTAAACTTACTAAAAATTAATTTAGCTGTTACATCTGGATGTTTTTGAGTGCTTCTATAGCTTAATCGTTCTCGTGCCTATTGTCCTAATATAGCAGTATTTTCTTATTTAATTGGTGGCAAACGAGCAGAAGGCTCACCCAGAGAAAGCGGTCCTCCGCCCATGGACACCGCCAGCCATTCAAAATTTCAGTTGCTAATTTAATTAGACGTATTTAATTAATACATTGATATATTTTTATTATTATTATACAAGTTGTGTACAGAGATTCACTTGGAATAGCCGCCCTTTTGGCCATGAACACCCTTTTTGTGAGCTACTCGTCCTTTTTGTATGCAACTAAGTCAAATTAGTCCTAGAAACAGATTAATAAAAATTGCTCAGATGTTCGATGGTGAAATGATTTGTATCTTTAGTCATGTCACACGATAATTTATTTTAACAATTATTTCCTACATGCTTGACGCTGACGTTTAGAAGTTTGAAAAGCTGTAAAATGATTTTATAATATAAAATCCGTCGCTGTTCTGCGGAGGTCACCCAGACAATACGTTTTGATGAAATGAAAGTCATTTTTGGGTTTACATAGCATGAAACCGATTTAGTTTTTGAACAAAGTAAGCGATGCATGCACAAACTATGCATTTTATCGCGGGACTTTTGCTCGATTTTCAGTTTTGGAATGTACATAGCAACGTTTATTTAAAAACAGTATCTGCCATTCCGATATCAAAGAAAACATCGCAAAGCGAGGGTAACAGATAGGACACTTTAAATCCGTTCTCTGCTTACCGTCTCCGCAGCTATCGCATAAAACTCTACGAACCCAATAAATATTGCTACGTAACGAAGTTTACGTGCAAATTCGAATGAAATAAGAATCGAATTATCTGAAATAACACGCAGCTTGGTATACAAACAATGCAACAGACAATTGTGCGGGGTGAGACCGTCGCCTATAACGTCGGTAGCGTGGCTTAATTGCGTAGCGCTCGTTAACACCGATCCGATTTCGGGCACCACTCCTGCTCAAAACCTGTACTCTTCCTTTGGAAAATTAATAGTTTGTTTGCGGCATTAAGAAAAAGAATTATTCTCCACCTAGAGCGAAGCTTAATGACTTTGAAAGTTATATAACAGATACTGTAATTAAAGTTTAACGTTACGTGATAGCACTTTGTAGCTTTGCTTTTCTTATCTCATTGACTATGCTACGAAATAATTAAAGCCACAAGGAACTGTGTGTTAAAATATTGATGTAAAATTACTTTAACATATAATATTAACATATAAATGGAAATAACATTGAATACTTATATTACATATATATTTGATGATTTATTTATTTTTATGCTTCTACGCATATTTAACAGACAACTGTTGAATTTATATGTATGATTAGATTGGTTATTGCAAAAAAATACTTTTTTCCAGACTTAAAAAATTACACCCAGTTATTAGTAGATACTGCATATTATTTGTTAAAAAACAATGTTTTATTTCAAAAGGTAAAATTTAAGCAGCGAGATTATGAAGAACACTGCAACAAAAATATATATGTTTATTTCAAAGTTCCCTTCGTTTATTTCGGCTCGGGAAAAGGGTCAAAATATTCAACTTTTATTACGGGATTCTAATTTTTTAACATTGTTGTGTTGAATTTAAGAGTATTTAACTTTTAACTCTCTTATTTACGAAGAATTCAGTCTTGACTTTTTGTATGTTAAACCTTTACAGATGTCGTGAATTATTTATATAATTTAAAAAAATATTCGTTATTAAAATTACACAGTTTTGTAACCGTGGGTCAGCATATGCAGAAGCATATGCTGACGAACTAATTGGGTCGGCTCGTCCAAAGTGATACCACGGGCTCACAGAATACTCAGCGTGTAACGCTACTTGTACTGTGTTTCGTAGAATGAGTGAGGATACCGGAGGCCCTTAAAGGTGCCGTAAAAAGCCGGCAACACAACCGATGCACAGACTGTGGCGCGGTTGTTCATGGGCGGCGGTGTTCCTTACCATATAGGAGACCCTGCTCAGTTGTCCGCTATAGCATTAAAAAATAATAAAAAAGTTTTATATTAATAAATAAGTCTATTTTTATGAAAACGAAGGCAAGCAAGTAAGAGATGAGTGGTCCTCCGCCCGTGGACACCAACAGGCCTTGCAGGGCCGCACGGGTGACTTTCCGGTATTTTAGCGATAGGTACGCTAAAATGATATAATATGAAAATCCCCAAGTCGTATATGTTCAGAAATACCACTGGAAAATTGAAGTATTGTCTCTGATGTAGTTATTTAAAAATTAGTTTTTAATTATCTTATTTATATATATACATATATATTTATAAGAGTAATCTGTAAAATTATTGCTTCTTTTTTTACTTTTTTTTGTTGCTTGTCTGTCCGTCGGTGACGGAAACTGTCATTTTATGATTATTAAAGATGAACTACCAAATACCAAAGACGACGTGATATTGATTTTTTAAAATATAATCAAAAAAATCGAATGATTTTATAAGGTAATAGTATTTTGAATAAACTTTAACCACTTTACTATAAACAATATCTTTAATACTGAGTCACTCTCTCACTGACGCCAATTATATTTTAACAACGAACTCAAAAAGAATATCTGATTTTATCATTTTATAGCGTGATAAATTTCGTCTCTTTGTTGACAGGAATGGTTTAATGGTGTTAAAACCTAAATTGCTTACAAAGCAATATAGTATGGTGGTGTCATGCTCACAACTAAATCTGGAGAAATATATATTCGAGTATAAGATAAACATAATATAATATATAAGCTATTTTATTTATGTATAAAAATACTGTTGCGTTTTTTATGTACAACAGCTTTGATCAGCTTTAAGCCAGTGTTTGTCTTGTTTCCTGAGGGTGCATTATCGTATTTTTCTTCTCTATTAGGAAGTCGACTCACCTTCAAACTTTTCGTTCGTCGAAATCCGATCTTGTTTACTTGTTTTTTATTCCGTAGACAAATACAAGTGAACGATTGATTGTGTTGGTACAATGTTCGCAATTACCAACGTTAAGAGTTAGGTCCAAAGATAACTTTCATGTTTACATTTTTAACATGGGATATTAATAAATATTATTTGATCTTTTTGGGTCATTTCTCTAATTGTTAGGATATTTTAAAGGAGACCGGTAAGAAAGAAAGGATTTTAAATTCTACACTGTCATTGATATCTTTAGCCGTAAGGGCCATGGAAATGTAGTTTATTTTTTAATATAGAAACGGTGGCAAACAAGCAAGAGGCTCGCTTAGGGTGGAGCGGTCTTCCGCCTTTGGATATTCTTCGATGTTACAGAGTCACGGATGTGTTTCCGGCCTTTAAGGAATATGTACGGTCTTTTCTTGAAGGTACCTACGTCGTATTGTTTTGGAAATATCCGTATATTAACCTGGCTCCACAGAGTGCTCATACAGCGGTCAAAATGCCTTAAAAAAATCAATTGTGTTGTTCAATTGGTTTTCACCCGTGGCAGAATCATGCTGAAGCATATGCGGACGCCCTAATTCAGCCGGCTTGTCCCAAGTGATACCACGAGATCAAAGAATTCTCAGTGTGTAACGGTACTTGTACTGTGTTTGGCGGAATGAGTGAGGATTTTGGAGGCCCTTAAGAGTGCCACTTGAGCGGCGTAAGAAGCCGGCAAGACAACCAATTCGCGGGCTGTGGCGCGGTTATTCATGGGCGGTGGTGTTTTCTATATATGAGACCCACCTGCTCCGTTGTCCGCTATAGAATAATAAAATTGTGGAACGAAAAACATCATAGCGATATAAATGAAATTAAAATTTAAAAAACAACCGTTCTTTAAGTATCTGGCGTGTGCTGTAGAGAAATTGAGAATGTTTGCAGTTGTCTGGAGTTATGACTGAGGCGTTCTATTTCTGAACGTCCTTCGCGAGATTTAAAGCTGGAAATAGGATTGCTGTCTGCGAATCAAATTCCACACATTGAGCGGTATATTTTTTTAAATAAGATTTTTTTATAAATAGTACTGTTCCACAGATAATATATTTGTATTAGATAGATTGATACTTTATTGTACCCAAAAAGGAACATGTACAGATAAAAATACATCAATAATAGAGGTACAATTATCGCTCATAGATCGGTCTTCAAGGTAACCTTTGGACAGACTTAAAGAATTGTAATTAAAAAATATACAAAGGGACGCACAAAAGAATATAATAATATTTACATCTTAGATAACAGTAAAAGAGGAAATGAGACAGTAAAAGGTAACACATAATATAAACAAAAGAATAGACATATTGGATTAACAATTTGTAAGAAGAGTAAACATATATATTTAATATATATATATATATAATATATACACATACATACATGTGTGTACTCTAAATATCCTTAAATATATAAATAATAAATATATCCATATTCTTAAATATTGTTAATATTTTCGGCCGTCTGAGACCGACAACACATTCCACAGCTTTACAATTTATAATTATAAAACTGTGTAATGTTTATAACTTCATTATTAATTTTATATCAGGATATCTTTTGCCTTATTATGAGTGTGGTACAAGTACCTTAGAGGCTTATAAAATTCATTTATTAAATAATATATCAAAAGATATGAAAAATTAATCCTTTATTTATAATATAAATATTTTTGTTTACAATTTGTTTAATTGTTTACACTAACATTCTTTATATAAATAAATACCTTAATTTGGAACTTGATATTTCTCATATTATTTAGTATTATTTTGTATAAAATAATAATAATAATAATAGTCAGACTAATACAATTTCTATTCGTGTTTGATTATATTAACTAATAATGTCCAAATGCATGATTACAGATATCCTAGTCTGAAACTAAGTACATACAATTAGTAAAGAGATAGATGTAAAGTTCAATTAACAGAGTAGTAGCAATTAAATTACTCCAGCGGTAACAGCCGTGAAGTCACGAACAAATTGCCAGAAAGAACAAATCCGCGAAGATCGGTTGCATGAAAATTGCAACAGCCAGCGAGGTGAAAAATTATAACGAGAGGATAAATCAGATTGAGTTGCATCTTATTAGGAGTTATTGTGCACAAACAAATGCCATATCTCATACTACTTTACTTAAGTTTACTGAAATTACTTTTGTGTTCTGCCCCGTTTTATCAATATCAGCGTGAGAGTGAGAGGTAATTTAAGACATCACTTAGAAAATAAAATAAAAGAGTGTATGTAAATAGTACTCTGTAATGATCTTCACATTGAATGTTGTATTAAAGCTGTGTACTTTGTGAGCAATTGGAGAAGTATATAGAATCTAAACTCTTATTGATAAACAGTCACTATTATACCAATAAAAGAATAAAAATATTTTAAAGAAGATAAGACTTATATAAGTAATAAAAAATACAAAATAAATTAACTGTTTAAATGAAAAATATTTATCCAGTTGTGAAATTTTTTATTTAATTAAAATTATTGATTATTCATGGTATGTTATTCCATTTTGATACCAATATATTCAACAACTAAACTCAATAAAATTTTGTTTAGTTTTTAAATTAATAACAAAGGTTACAAAGGTTCATGTTTTACTTTAGTGAGATTATACTTGTAAGAGAGACAAGTAATGAAGGATTCCAAGAAAAGAATGTCCCAATTATAGCGACATTTTCTCCTCTACGAAACCATAAAATATGATAAGCATCGAGCAATGAGACACAGACGAAATCCCATTTATTTGTATTTACGACCGAAGTTCGCCTTGACCTAGCGAATCGGTTTGCGCATACCCATAGTTTCAGAAACCTTCCATATAACAACATAAAGCTTAAATTATTATAAAATGTCACAAAGATTCAACTTCTCGTTTATTCTTAAGCGACAATTAAAGAAGACTTTCTATACATTCATAAGAAAATTCTATATTACGTTTATATGAAGAAAATGATAAAGCTATTTTTATGTTAATATAATTAATTGAATAAATGTAATTAATTTTTGAAAATATTACCAATTAGACACAACTGATTAAATGACACTATATATACTCATACAATCATTCAAAATAAATCTAAACCAAAATTTTATTTAAAAATATTTTGTCTAAAATTGAATGTTTAAAGCAATGACAAAGATTCAGTAACCACAGGTTAATTTATGTTTTTATTCTCACTTACAGTCAGTTAATCTCTACTCAAAGTGCATTGTTTTTCCACACCATTGCACAAGCGAGAACGCGCCAGAGCTTTGGGACGTTATTTCAAAGTCACCGATTTAAAGCTTGAAAGGTATTCGCCGTGAAAAGAGAATAATCAAAGCAAGAGAAAGCTAGTCAGAATAGATGAAAGAGAGGTAGCACAAGGAGTGTCCTGTAATCCGTTGGTGGAATGTAATTGAATAAATAAAATAAATATTCAGTGTTTACGTAATGAGGGTGCGTCGCAATGCAAGCGGAGTTCGCAGAGGGCCGCCGGCACAGCTGTAGCCGACGTGCAATATCCCGCTCGAAAATAAAGAAATTTCGATGTCAATTGTTCGCCAAGAAATACATACAACAAAAATTTACATAGCGCGTTTTTATATATTGAGAAAAGCAATTTTTATACGTCGTCGGTCGCGATACGCGGGAAATTGCAGTCGTTCCTCGCGGCGTGGCGTGGCACTGCGATTCGCGTCTATTGTACTTAGAGGCGGACGATTGCTTCGCTTTATTGCCACTGTTCTATTATTAACCGATGCTGACTTTGCGTGCTAATAAATTAATTTAAAAAACTTAGCTAACTTCTGAGTGTATTGTGAAGTTATAATATCAGAAATAATATTTCTAGGACGGAAATTTTGTGAGCTAAAGATTTCTTTAGTGTTGTATTATACTTTATTGTATGTACTGTCTAGGTTTGCATATAAAGTAATATTTTAAGAATGTTTAAGACACTTAAAAACATGTAAATATACGAAATCATTCAATCTAATAAGCTAGTTACTTTAAATACATTCAAAACAGAATTGTCATTGAAAGAGTTTTCATTTTATGTTATTTTCCCAAGGAAATCTAATTAGTTTGAGAGATCTCGCCTGCTGTGTTTTTGTATACTTACAAATTATATTCGTTACGCGACGGCAGTTGCACTTTGAGTAGATCTTGTTTGTCTTAGCTTGATTAACGATAAACTATCCACATATATATCAGAATCGTAAGATATCCTATTCACAGGTAGTGAAATAAACTATATTTAAACTTCAATAATCAGAAAAACATCTTAAAAACATCTTTGACAATTGAAAAATGTTGAAACAAGATGGCGGCCACTGTCAAAGTCGCGGTATTTATTAGTACATATGCAATAATGCAAAAAATAATTAAATTAAACAGCTTCTTGATCAGAGAGATCTCATTTAATTCTAAATTTTATGCGCTAAAATTCAAATGTAGGTAGACATTGATTTAAGAAGCCAGGTGTTATATATTTTACGGCTTTCTCTAAAATTATCTAGATAAAATTAAATTGACCGGATTATTCAGAATTTATCGTGCTCAAATACCTACGGATTATGTAATTTCATTCCACTTTGAAACGAATTTTCTTATGAAATAAGATGTGCTTTATATATACAAGAAATGGTAAAAAATAATTAGTTTTGATTAATATTTTCCATTTATTTATATGTTTCGACTAATGAATGTCTTTTGCTGCTTTGGTGACTACTAAAACGCACTTTCCAGTTTAAATCAGATATATTAACAATATGATTCCTCTAAGGAGCTCAAGTCATACAAAAGACTGTATGGATTACTATTATAAAAACCCAGAAACAGAGCTAACATGTTGAACTCAGCCAGGTCTGAATATTTCTATATTTAGGTCTGAGGATTTTCCTTTAACAATGCACGGTGATCGCATTATAACGTAAACCTCGTTGCTAAGTAGTCTTTATAACTACCACGAAACGTGGGATCGGGTTCAAACCAGGGTCTGAAAGTTTTTTTTTAATTTTATCGTATAGTGGACAACGAAGCAGGTGGATCAAATTGGTTGTGTTGCCGGCTTTTTACGCCTAAGTAGAATTTTTAATGGGTTGAATGTAAATTTTCAATTATTTCGGTGTGTGTAAGGATTTCCCATTAGCCGGGAGAGTGTACAATAGTCTGAAAGTAGGAAGAGGTGTGTTTCATACATGTTTGGTGACCCAATCTGGTGTTGTGTGAAAGCGAGACAAATATTGACTGTTATTTTTCGATACGTAGGAGGGAGAGAGCTCGTATCCTGGGTTTCTTGGGTTGAAGGACTAGTGCATCTTACTTGGACCGAAATGCTCATGGAAACACTGGAACCGGTGAAAATTCTGCCGGCTAGTGCCGTAAAATTTAAAAAAAGATATATTTGTTAACACCCAACCCATCAACATGAGACAGCATATAAAGCGAAACATATTCTCTGTGTAATTTGAAACTAGTACGATCCTTAAGTAAATAATAGTGTATATAATGTCGAGGTGATACCCCGAGAGCCTGATTTACGAGCCTCGGACCGTTTAGTCAGCTCTTAATCATTAAAGACGCCTAACTAGAGAAACTGCACTGCGATTTATCGATTTAAGAGTGAAACGGATAAACAACGTTTTCTTTTTGGCTTTTAAACTTGCCATTACTGATTCCAAAGTGCGATGAACACTTCCGAAAGTTCACCATTATTTTTACTTTTTGAACAGAAACGTAATTTGCTCATTGTGCAATCTATTTTCTGTTGGTTATGAGAACTTTATTGTTTGCATGTGTATGGGGGGCGCAGGCAACCGTAGCACTACCACTTTTTCAATAGCCTATTTAAATAGCGTTTATGAAAAATGTAATTATTGAATAGGTAATAAAAAATGATTAATATTGTCAATGCTAATATATGCATTGTATGAAATTACTGCATCCCTTTTAATCAACTCGCTTATTTCTCACAAGAAAATATATTTTTAATTATATAGCAGACAACGGAGCAGGTGGTTCTCCTATGTGGTAAGAGAACACCGCTCCCCATGAACAACCGCGCCATAGTCCACAAATTCTTGTATTGCTGGCTTTTTACACTGCTTAAACGGCACTTTTAAACTCTGCGAAACACAGTACAATTACCGTTTCATGCTGAGTATTCTGTGAGTAAATGAAAAAAAATTAGATTTAATATTATCTCCCTAGTAAAACTTAATATTTTCAAAACCAATATCAATGACAAAAAATTAATAAGGATCTACATAAATTTGTTTCACTGTTGCCACTGACATACATTTTTGTGTCCTCATATTTCGTCCACCATGTTTAAAGCTTCCTAATAAGATGACAGGGGTGGTAACAAATCATAATAAATGCGGCGAACTTATTAAGTCAGCTGCCAACAAACAATGGAGCGTCTTATTGGCGATCTTCGTCTTGGACTCTAGCTATATTTTTATAACGGATTTCCTTCAGTTTTTTGACTCTAACGAAGAAAAAGGGGTCTTTTTATCTAAAAAACTGAAATCAGGATATATAAATTTTACTTACGCACGGTACCGCGGGCTCACCGAATACTCAGCGTGAAACGGTACTTGTACTGTGTTTCGCAGAGTGAGTGAGGATATCGGAGGCCCTTAAAA
>DWCF01000573.1:0-42981 GCA_018230265.1 Delias oraia | reverse complement strand
AGCCGTAGGCTCGCCGAGAGATTAGTTTACGACCGCGACGGGCCCAAGGGCGCCTCCTGCGAGACACGAACCTCGGCATGAGCCGTCGCGGCGACGTTGGCCGCCTGGGCGGCGGACAACGGAGCAGGTGTCTCTCCTATAGGGTATGGTAAGAGAACACCGTCGCTCTTGTACAACTTTGCCTTAGTCCACCTATTGTTTGTGCTGTCGGCTTTTTAAATAAATTAGTTGATAAATTAGTAAAGTACTTTCAAAGGCTCTGATATCCTCACTAATTCAATGAAACAATATAAGTAGGCTTTCACGCTGAGTATTCTGTGAGCCCGTGCTGGTTCAAACTTTGCTTTCTGCTTGTTTTTAATTTTTAAATTTGTTATTTTAATGTAGGTGGGTAATGTTTTGTATATAGTGGTCCAAACTTATTTTTTGTACTTATGTTTGTGTGTGGAAAGCTCTGTGTATTGGCGCTCAGCCACTTCTTGTGCATACAGCCAAGCGCCACCCTTGTCGGTGCTAGCTAGTAGGTAAATGACATTGACAATATAATAAATCTAATAATATTTATAAATTTATATACATTTTTTTGCCATTTAAAATATAGCCACAGAAGTGTTCCGTGACTATATGAAAGAGCTGGTAACGCGGTCCGAGGAAGGTCACAGTACCCCGGAGCTGAGGACACTTGCGGAGCGAGCTGCTGAGTTGAGTGGCATCCCAGAGATTGACATTACGGTTTCTGTAAGTTTTCATGACGAGTCAAAATTATCTATGCAGGTTTATATCGCATTATCACGGGGTTTGTTCTGAGGATATGTTTGGATTAATACCTGCAGCTGAACTTCATCAGCGAACATCGAGGCATAATACAAAGTTTCATCCGTATCAGATCGATGTTTGTCGATCCATAACTGAGCGCTTTTAAAGGCATCATGCGCCGCGCCCTCTAATAGCTAGGGGTGTAAATGGGCAAAAGACTGTTTATCTCAGGTGGGCCTTCTGCCCGTTTGCCACCGTTTCCATTAAAAAGGTAATATTTTTTAGATCAAGCTAATCTCTTTATGATAGACTGGGGTGAAGTCTTCTCGGCTGGTTGTGGCTGGGGCTGTGTCTGGTCTTTTCGGAGTGGCGGCTGAGCAACCTCCTCCCGAAAGTGGCTGGCGAAGAGAGAGGCAAGAACAGACAGATAGCGACCCTCTATCAGGTCAGATATTACATCATATATATCTTTTGTTCCCATCTAAATCTGCTATAGAGATTTTAAATTTGGTCAAGTAGTGAAATTTAGTAATATAAGAAAAGTAGCGGTTTATTTCTTTAAAAAATGTCAAGTCCGAATTGTAAATAAGTTTGTTTTCAGACAGCGCAGTGTTAGGTCGTGCGTGCCGTGCTAAGCGCGCTCGGACAGCTTCGAGACGAGCTGCACCGCCACCACATCTCTATGTACCCGCGCGGTTAGTACATTCTACTAAATATTTTTTAAACTCATATTATTGCCGAACGAATATAAATATTAACTAGATAAGATATTTAACTACGAATTAATTGTCTTTCTCTGCATACAGAATTTTTTGACTTGCAAACATTACGACTCGAGAACCTTCAAATAAATTGAGTATCCATCGCTAAAAGGCCGGTAACGCACCTAGGAGCTGTGGCTATGGGTGTCCAGTGTGCTTGTTGGCCTCCCGATTTTCATAATTTAAAAGCATAAATGACCGTATTGTTACTCTAGGTACCTAATGGTTTAAGTTAGATTATAGTTTTCTTTTTATAATTGTTGACAAACGAGCAGGAGGCTCACCTAGGGCAAGCGGTCCTCCGCCCATGGACACCCCAGCCCTTGCAGAGCCTTGTTGCGTTGCCAGCCTTTAAGGAATGTGTACGCCCTTTTCTTGAATGTCCCCAAGGCGTATTGATTTGGAAATAGCTCTGCTGGCAGCTGATTCCACAGAGAGGTGGTGCGCAGCTTAAACTTAAAGCAGGGATCATTCTATTATAAGTAATGTTTCATAACATAAGGAGATAGAATTGTTTCTAATATGAACATTGTTCGGAGAAATATAGTTGTAGGAGATGTATAGTAGAAATATAGTATTTGAAGGACTAAAAATATATCTCTGGAAATACTTTATAATTAATTAAACTAACCTAGTTAAACTTCATAAAAAACCTGCAATACAGCCAAAGCGTCTCATCATCAGAGCCAGAGTAGCCTTCCCTGCTATATATAAAAAACAAATAGTTTCCAATCTCCATAGATCCTTTTTTTGCTCCGCATCTCACTCGAGACGGACGCACGCCCTGTTTGTACCTGCACCCAAAAAACCGTGTGAAGCTGTGATGGCTGTATCATGGCCGTAAATAGCCTTTTCAAAAAAAAACTCCACAGATCAATGTATCTCGTCGCGTCGGAGAGCAGCGCAGTGGAAAGCGACGCGCCGTGGGAGGAACCGCACAGCTCTCCAAGCAATTCGTATTTCGTTTCCATACTATTACCTACCTCCAGCTTTAAGTACACATACTAAACAATATTTCAATGTTTTTGACGTTATTTTCGTATCGTCTGTATGACGCATTTGAATAAAATCGAGTTAACAGTAGATTAAAAATACTCATTTGTTAAGGAGTATTATATAGTAGGAGTGTCTATGGGCGGAAGACCGCTTAGGTGGCGCCTGTTCGTTTGTCACTGTTTCCACAAATAGTAAAATGTACCAGCTTTCATACACAGTACACTAAATTGTAATTAAATAAGTGAAATAGGGCCTAACCAGGTGTTATGAGGCCTTTGTCTAGCATTGGACGTCTTCCGGCTGAAAGAAATAGGAAGAGCCATACTGCAGCATGAGCTGATTGAATCGACTCGTCCAGTGATACCATGGGTTCATAGAATATCAGCTTAAACCCAATCTAAGTGCGGTCGGATGTCCATGTGCGACGAGACCTGCCTGCTTGGTAGCCAGCTGTACCACATACCTGGCTGAAGTAGAGACGACATTCCTATCTATTTTGAGTATACTAGATAATATATTAAATAAATATTACCGTATTTCATTCTATTTACAGAGGAAACATAAACAGAGATGGCCACATAAAATTGAATCGACCGATCTGTATTCAGTACGCCACGGGTCAGGCTCAAGTCGAGCATTCTCTCTTCATACAAGGTCTTATTAGGAAATTTAATATAATTGTAATTTTAAAGAAATTTGTAGAATAAAACCTATAATCATAGCAAACTTTAAAAAAATGTACAATTAAAATCTTCATTTTTGACGACCGTTCCTGTCAGAGAAACATTCGTCTCCAATTCGTTGATATTTAAAAAAACCACAGCTGCTCAGGGCTGGCTCAATTCGATCCATTTTGTTTGCTGTTAGGTGCCGGAAGTGATGCAGACGTGGAGAGCGCGCCGCCACCGAGGAAACCGGAAGAGCGTAGAGTACGTCCGAAAACCGCATGGACGCGACGCAACCGGTAGGTTACATCTTAACGTTCAATTAACAAGCAATCCCCAACCCTTATTAAATGAAAAACAATAAAATCAGATTAAATACTTATTTTAGTTATTATTAACATTTATGTACATACATTATACTCGCGGACCACAGATTGATAATATGCATTGATGTTTTCAGAATTTCTCCGGTACTAGGTCCCAGAAGCCCCTTGGAACCATGGGCGACTGCACATCTGTCCAAACTTACCCGCCTGATGCATTCGGCCAGTCTTACGTCATACTCTTCACAGAGCTCGTCAGATTCACCAAGATATTAATTATTGATATTTTTATTTAGTAGGTAGCGTAACCTTTTCAAAAATTATTAAATTTTATCACTTCTATTCGTTGGTTCAGGCGTGACAAAAGGATTAACAGTACTTTGGTGTTTATTTTGTAGATTCACTAAATAGCCATTATTTTAATATTTCATTTTAAGCTTGAAACGAGAAAATTAGGTAATTTGATCTTTCATTTGTTAATTCATATATACTATCACCTCAATATCATTAATCCTATTCCATCATTGGATAAGATTGCCACGTTTGACAGATGACAGCACGAAGGTAGACATTAGACATCGATACCTAAACAGATTTAATTCGAAATTGTAAAAATTTTGTAGTGAAATTAAAACCCATTGAACTTGGCTATAAACACTTCAGAACTCAGACCCTAAATTTAGTTTCTCCCTAGTCTCTCGTACACGGGTCTGCTGAGTTCCAATATTTATTACTATATCCTATACTGCCAGAATGTAGATTTAAGTGCACCATTTAAATGATTTAAGAAAAATAAAACTACATCTTGCATGAAACTTTTTATTTCACCCAAAACCTGTATGTAATCTGCAAACGGATCAAAATCAGCGTGAAAATTAACATTCAAAAAACAGAATAGAAACTAAACAAGACGGACCAAATATTGGTAATGAAAATGTATAATTATATCAAATTAATTACAACATACATATATATATAGTATATGACAAGAATATGATATTGATATCAAGGAAAGAATAGAAAAAATATTCGGGCGATCGGATCGAAAATCACACAAAAATAAAAATAAAAAATAGCTGCCAAAAGTAGTAACTATTTGAGCATAACTACTAACCTATATAGTTCTTATTGACGTTGTTGAATATTGAATACTGAGTAAAAACAGTTGGCAAGCTTCGATTTCGATAATCTGTGTGTTTCGATGTCTGCATGACATCCATAGCCACACAGAACGCTCTTTTAAGAAGTTTTAATGCAAAATGTAGGCTGACTATTATATTTCAGACAAATCAGAGAGACTACCATTTCTACTTACATATTCACGTCCAGGCTGTCAGTTCGGCTCCATAATCCATTACGTTTTATTATTTGCCATTTTATATAAGTTTATGCACCTTTAACAGATTGACAAGTGACAAATAACATGGCACACCATAGAAAATATCACATAATAAAAACATTTAATAATATCAAAATATTATTGAGAAAAAAGACTGGAAAGACACAGGAAAATTGCAGGAGAAAAATTGTATCAAATATATTATGCGAATATTTCAACCCAAGTCTTATGGATAACACATCAATTAGGTTATAAATCAGCAGTCATTGTATTTTTAGGGTCACTTACCTCCGGGGTCTGTGGAGAGAAATAATTTTAAATAAAATGAACACAGCATCAATTAAACATACACTTTATATCTTATAATATTAGTACAATTGTTAGGGGTATTCCCAGTGCAAACTCACGAACGTCGAGAACAATAATTCTGTAGGAATGTAAAACATACCTTCGATACACCTATAATTATCAAAGCTAACTTCAATTACATTATAATAATCTACCGTCGATTTTATAAATTTCTCGTGTAACTGCAGCATCTGTTTTGTAATCTACTGAGCTGTCAGAGTCAAAGTTGTCCTAACTTAAAATCTAAACATAATTCAAACAAGTTGTGATAGAGGGGCCGGGCCCAATTATCGGTGCTACTTGCACTTCAAGTACATATTATACAAACGAATATCCAACGTGGTACACAATAGACAGTAAGACGCGTTCAAAGAAAATCACATCGTGTCAAAGTCACTCCAGTGCATTTACCTCTGTATTCCGTTGGCGTAGACACTCTTTCGTCTTTAAGCTCCGTGCGGTCTAATACATCGTACGAGGCTGTGTGGTTTTTTTAACCTGGACAAACTAACACATCGTATTTAACAAACTCCACACGCCCATTATACAAAAATCACAATTGAAAATGATCAGCGTTAATTGTATGGGGAGCACACTTTGCACGCCCGTCGCTTAAATCTCAATGTCTTTTCTATTGCTAGACGCTAGGAACCGTGGGCGATGCAGAGTGCACTCATGGAAGTAACTTTTGGCTGTACGTTGAACGTTTTGCTTACAACTACATATAACTAGGAGGTATCTTCGACAATCCGTTTGGTGTCCCAGCCGGTCTCTGCAATCAGACAGACAGACATGGCAAAGATCACATTATAAAACAAATTGGCGTTCTGGAAACGGCACCGCAGCTTCGAGCCTACCACATCTGCAAAACTACACACACTTCATACATACTATGCGGGACACACAGTGGTTCAGTGGTATTTATTAACAATTATATATTTCTGTTTCAATGTGTAACTGTTACAAACCAAACTCGCTTATAAACACTTCAGCGAGTGACAGAATATATAAAATATTGTTTAAAAAATAGTAACAGAAGTGGATAATATAATAATTAAGAAAATATCTACATATCTTTGCTTTAATAATGATTTTGAACGGTGTGAGTTTTGAAGGGGATCACATCATATTTCCAATCAAATGTCTTAACAAAAATCGCTGCGTTATATTGATAGAAACATCACAATTTTGCATGCTTACACCTCCATTTAAAGCACTATGTGTCCCATATAAAAATAAAACTATCAAAAGATTTTAATAATTATAAACTTAAATGTGTATGGCACATGTAATAAATTAAAATATCATACTAAAGCATGCTTTACCATAATGCTAAAATAATTAAAACTATAATAATATATGTATATGTTTAATTTATTACCAGCGTTGTAACTGGGTAAAACATACTTAAAAAGAACTTGAAGGAAATCACGATTAATATAAAGAAAACTTCATTTACATTATTCACTTCACAAATCTAGAATTGGCTTTTCAAAACAAATTTGAGTAATTCACGTTATTTATTCGTCCGAGTTACCACTCTGGTAGCATTTATATAACAAAAGTATTTTATAACTGAATAAAAGCAGTCAATCTGAAAAGCAGTAAGCAAAGTTTAGAGTTTCATAGAATTAATTAGTAAAGTACTAAACTGGGTTTGTTAATAATAAATAAGATAAAAATCTACAAATTGTATTGAACTGTCTCTATTTGCAAGAAAATGCTGACGCAGAGTAAATAAAATAATAAAACGTTTTGGAATCAACTTATTTAATGATCCACTGTTTGGTTGTTAACGAGCCCAATTTTGTGCTTTACCATTGGAGAACACAGAGGCAAACTCACATTCACTGGTGTCCCGCTTCCGGAGCGTTCCCGTAGGGGTACGGGTAGGAGTACACCGGGGGATACATGGGGTACTGGGGGTATTGACCCATACCCCCGGGGGATTGGCTCGGAGCGTGAGTTTGTGGGGCGGGCGCCGCCTGCTGCGGAGCCTGCTGGGGCGGCTGCTGTTGCTGTTGCTGAAACGCGGACACCACATCTTTACTCACAATCTTGTAATTAATGCTGAATAATGGGTAAATGGCACCAAAACTTTAAAAAAATCCTTAAAAACTTAACTTTATACTCGTTATAGTGAGAGTACTATGTGAGTTTCGATTTCAGTTGGACGCTAATCAAAACACCCAGGGTCGCAAGCTCACCTTGGCCTTGATCTGCGCCTCGATAGTCTCCGCCTCTTTGAGCTTGCCGATGCTGCGGTAGTACTCGGCCCACTGCGCGCTGTAGTCCGGCGCGCCTGAGCCACCGCCCGAAGCCGAACTCGTGGGAGTGCTAGGCGCCGGCGCAGCTTGGTTCGGGCTGGGCGCATTCGATTGGTTGGTCGTAGCACCTGAAAATCAATATAAATTCACATTTATTTCATGCTTGGGAGAACCATGCTGAACGAATGCCATGTGAAACTGTACTTGTACTGTGTTTCGGAGAGTGAGTGAGAATATCGGATGCCCTTAAAAATGCCGCTCAATCGGTGTAAAAAGCCGGCAACACAACCGATACGCGTACTATGATGCGGTTGATCTTGAGCGACGATGTTCTCTTACCATGTAGGAGACCCACCTGCTCCATTGTTCGCTATAGAATAAAAAATCTACGGTATTGATCAGCGGTCGTCTTACATGACGATGTACCATGAGTACCAGGTCCGGGCCGCAGAGTTTGTCAAGGTGCTCCAAGAGCCTTCGCACATGCGTAAGCACGGGTCTCCCAAGGGTATGACAGTATTAAGACGCACCCAGCCCTTCCAGACCTCCAAAAAATTATAAATTTAATTTCAATTCTCGGGACGTAGATTCGGACCCGACACCTCTCGCGTCATGGTAGAATTATAAATCCACATAATTACATGACCCTGTTTTTGGACAAGATTTTCAATCTTTTTAATATTAATCAGTTTTTACGGCAAAACCGTTACGCTAAATACTACATTATATAATTAGTTGAGGTATTTTTTTTAAACAAAACCTCAAAAGTTTATTAAATATTAATTATATATTATTTTCTTGCTCTATTCCTATCTTTTACTGTAGTATGGTAGCAATAGCTCACCCATTTGTTGTTGTTTGACCTGGTGCTCAATGGCTTCCGCCTCCCTCACTAGGTTCAGGGAGCGGTAATAGTCAATCCACTGCTGGGAGTAATCCGCCTGGCCAGTCACCGGGTTTATTTGCACTTGCTGCTGCTGAAATTTAATTGCATCCACATGAATTGACATGATGAACATTAACTATGTATACAGTGGAATCTGGACAATTCGAACGTAGTTTGGTCGAAGTTCTCATTAAGTGGGGAAAATACCATTTCCTTTCGCTAAACCTCTCGAGGTATCTCCAATTAATTAGACTTCGGAAACTACAAAATGCTGTTTCCCTACGAGGACTTGATAAGAATATTTATTCTATTTAAATCGAATTTAAAAAAGGAGACTATAAAGTCGTAAGTAGTAATATATTGTGGCGTCTTACTTGGATTTACGCCATTTCTAGTGCATTTACATGTACATAAATAAACGAGTTTCATAAATCTAAGTCGAACTGTGATTCAACTTCAACCCCACAAGTCTGTAAGACAAGTTTATAAGAATATTTTTATTCTTATAATTCGCACGTTTACAAGTCAAAGTTTTAACAAATAAATCGTATGTGTATCTCGAAATTCTTATTGACTATTAACTCGTAAACTCATTAACTCGATTTTTTTAGCATTTCCCTTGACATACGAGTTATCGAAATCCCACTACCATACCACACCATACTGTCATATCTTGTTCAATCAATACAATAAAACAAAATCTCTAGAGATAAATAATAAAGTAGCTGTCATGATGGGTTACCTGTGGCTGATGGTGCTGCTGCTGATGCCAATTGGGGTTATAACCCCAACCGGATCCGCCCCCACTTGCACCACCGCTCCCACCACCACCGCCGCCGCCAACGCCGCCGCCGCTGCCGCCACCGCCACCGCCGCCCCCATAGTACTCTCCACCGGAGCCGTTATTACCATTTCCATTGTCACTACCAGGACCACCATCTGGTATGAAGTTCACTGGCTGAAAACAGCAAAACTATTAAAATCAAATCTATATACAGTCAAATCCTGATATTGCGACCTTTACGGGACCTTATATTTGCCGACGTTATATCCGAACTACGGTTCCTTCAAAGTCGCAATTTCAGGTTTTGATCGTATGTATGATAGTAACGTTACTAAAGTGTCCTCACTCACCATGGCCACTTTCTCCATGATGATGCGCTTGCAGTTCTCGACGGCATCGGGGCTGCCCCGGATAAAGAAAGTCCGGTTTACCCGGTCCTGGGTCTGAGCGCGCCGGTCCAGCTCGCAGTGAGCGCCCGATTGCGCGTTTATTTGCTTTATCACCTCACCACCTGCAAACCAATCTCTTGTTATTCATACACGAAACAGACACTTTCCATACATTCGCAAACACTCATTTACGCACACACACTTACACACTTTAGTTCAATTTTTCTTTAACGCATCCTAGTTTATGATATTGCAAACGTCAAACACATTTTTCCGGCAACGCACCCGCGGCTCTGCAAGGGCTAGTGGTGTCCATAGGCGGAGGACCGCTTACCCTAAGTGAGCCTCCTGGTCATTTGCCACCATTTCCATAAAAACATTTTGGACAGTTGCATTTCAAAGCTACTATTGTACAAAAAAAAAAACAATTATACTAGTGCCAAATAATATGATAGGAAATAATAAAAAATACGTAATCACCCTATATAAAAGTAGCAAGTAACAAACTGAATTAAATAATTATTTCACATACACCATTTGTTTTTAGTGATTCGTCACTAAAAACCGAAAAATAATTAAAAAGCGGACGGCTCGTCCGAAGTGATACCACGGACTCAGGATACTCAACATGAAACAGTAGTTGTACTTTTTTGAGTGAGCTAGGATATCGGAGGCCCTTGAAATTATACCGCTCCAGTAAGAAGCTGCCAATACAGCCAAAACGCGGATTCTGGCGCGATTGTCCATGGGCGGCGGTCTTACCATAAAGGAGACCCACCTCCCTATAAAAAATTAAAATACGTATTTAAACAAATAGGCTCTATAAGGGGAACTTTTGCAAGTCGATTAAAGTGCATCATCATCATCATTTCAGCCGTAAGACGTCCACTGGTAGACACAGGCCTCTCCTTTGGACTTCCATGATTTAAGTATAATTATTACCTACGAGAAGAACCAACAAAAAATTTGTAGAGTTTTAATTTTTTAAATAGCCGAATTTACAATAGTTTTTTTATTTAAAAGCTATTGGCTAGTTTAAAAGGTACCAGTAGGTGCTTATGCAGAAGTTTCCATGCACATTTGTCTTCTATGCACTAGTTAATGACAAATTAGCTTTCTTAATTAAAGTACTTTTTATAAGATTCTTGAATTTAGTTTCTGTAAGTTCAGTTATCTCTTTAGGGATTTTATTATATAAGCAAACAGTTCCCCAAGAAAGTCTTTTTACTTGTTTTACATAACCAAAATCAAGGTAAAAGAAGCTACAGCTCACCTCTGCCAATGATGAGCCCACACTTGACGTTGGGCATTGAAAAGGTAACCCTGACCTCAGGACAATTGTCTTGCCATTGCTGGTTGTCTCTTTCGTTGTTGTTCTTGTTGCTGGAGCGTCCGCGGCCGGATCGGATTGCCAGCTGTGTATATATTAAAAGTAAATCACACCGTGGGAGATCCATGCTAAAGCATATGCGGACGCACTAATTGGAACGGCTCGTCCGAAGTAATAGCACGGGCTCACATTATATACGGCGTGAAACTTGTACTGTGTTTCACTGAGTCAGTGAGAATATCGGAGGCCCTTGAAAAAAGGTGTAAAAAGCTGGTAAAACAGCTAATGCGCAGTTGGTGATGGGCGGCGGTGTTCTCTTACCATACAGAACACTCACCTGCACCGTTGTCCGCTATACCATAAAAAATTGTCATAATATTATAACTTACTCATTTTCGTAACATCTATGAATTTAAAATGAATCTCTGAATGTGTTACTAAGCTCAAATCTCACGAACAGTTGAATCTAGATTCTGTGTAGACTAATACAATCAACCTGATTGTATTTCTCCATTGGCAGGCGGACCGAGGGGCCTTCTGAACAGGGGATCGAGAATGTCATTTTGTCTTGGGACTCTTGGGTTGAATGGCTAGAGCTTTTTTTGGACTAACAGGTTCAAAGCTTTATATGCATTTCTTCACGTTGAAAAAAACTTGCCTCTCATGTCTTAATATACTTACTGCACTTACATTGACACTGTTTATCAAATCTTCAATCATCTGTCTCGCGTGATCCACTTGATGAGGGAGCCCTTGCAGATAGCACCTGGTTATTGTAATGCAATTATTAAAAATACATTACCTAACTAACATATACATTATTACCGTACTAATTAATATACTAAGAGTTGATCGTAAAAGTGTGAAAATTTATTTGTCAAATGAAATGAAATATTTCAATATAAATATATATTATGTTCATGGGCAGAGGACCGCTTGCCCCTAGGTGAGGCTCCAGCTCGTTTTCCACCGATTGTATAAAAAAATATTTGTCGAAATCAGTCTACCACCGGTTCTAAGCTAAGACCACTGAGAAGAACCGCCGAAATTAAGTCAGCGGGTGTATTTTTTGCTTCCTCGAGATATTTAAAATGTAACAAACAATTATCTCTAAGGTTGTCCGGCATGAACACCTTACTCCCAAAGCGTGAAATCATAACACTATAGTATCCTTTACCGCACAAACGTCCCTGGACAGCTTTTTTAAATTATAGTTACAGTACAATGTTGAACGTTTTCTGGGATCCTGTTGCAAAAGCGTATCGCATCACCTCTAAGAGAATTGCTTTAGTGAGTCTGATCATTGGTAAAACCAGTCTATGCTTATTTTGTATGTTTCGATGATGAATGTCGCCTTTCTTCAAGTCATTTATATATTTTCGAATATAAATTACATTCTCCAAAGCGTATTGAGATACTGCAGTTAAGACACCTATTTCTTTAAATTTTCTCTAATTATAATATATTATAATTCTAAATATTCTTTTGTATTTTTATGATATCAATCCATCAGTGCATAAAGTTTATTAACGGCTTTTTCAATTATGATCACCGTAATATATTTTAATTTCGAGTGTATTTGACCATTAAATTATATAAAATATTTAATCAATATGAAAGTTTAGATTTTATAGCCGGAATGTCATACCAACAGTATTACCACTTCAAATATATATTACACTAATGTTTAAAAAATATAAACGGTTAGTAAAATATATATAACTCATAAAATAACAATTTTGTTGGCGTCCGATATATCGAACGTTATGCACTAATGGGTTCATTAGATGTAGAGCAAATAACCCACCAACCCGATATGCACACAACACAGAATGTTATCAAATCAGTCGCGTCGTTTCAGAGAAGTAGGATCATCACGATACGAGAATTCTATATAAAAATAAACAAATGAACGTGTCCGTCTGTAGCATCGTAGTTTTCTAACGAAGACACCCGACACCATTTATTTACTACATTAAGGGCAATTTATTACTTGTTAGGACATCTTGAGGTCTGTTAAACCTTTTTCCAAAGATATTTTTTTATTAATACCGTAAATTATAATAATAAATTTTTTAATAATTTAATAATTATAAATAATAATAATTTTTTATAATTCGTCCGTTCTTTATATTAAAATAATTGCTGCTTTACTACTTTTATTTATACATATCTCAACTTTTGACTATATTTGAGAGCCTCGTAGCTATGTGGCTTAACAAATCTACCATAAAGCGAGAGGTATCTGATTCGATTCCGACCTAGAAGTGTTACTTGAAACGATGCTTCTACTGTGTTTCGCATAGTGCCGCTTCAGTGGCGTAAAAAGTCGGAAACAAAACCAATGCGTAAACTGTGGTGTGGTGGTCCACAGGCGGTGTTCTCTTACCATATAGGAGACCCACCTGCTTTCGACAGAAACACCGACCTCTTATCACCGGGTCCCTCCTCCCGCTCCTGATGGAACTGTACCCGGCAGCCTGAATCATTTTGAATCTTCTTGATCATGTCACCGTTGCGCCCGATGACTACACCCACAGCCGTCTTTGGAACTAGCACCTTTCACCAAGTTATTATCATTAATAATTTACTAAAAAAAATTAAATTACAAAATCAATTAAATAAAATTTTTCAAGTTTCCTTATATTGGTAATGCTAAGCAAGTATTTATTAACCAATTTATAAACCAATGTTAATCCAGAATGTCAACTATCACCATATAAAAAATTAAAAGTTTGTTAATTTGTATAATATTATATTCCCTTTTTTAGCGACAATGGATCTGGATTATAGTAATATCCAAGAGATACATTTATTTCCAAAAAGTAGAGTACCATTATATATTATAAATAAGTAATATTATTGTCAGATTAGATTAAAATCTAATTAGTGGTTTTTGCGTGAGAAGCTACCCATCCATACATAAAAACTTTCGCGTTTATAATATGAATAGGGTCAACTAAAGATCACCCTACTAAACTATAAAAATAGTTCCTTAAGTGAAATTTTCACTCACTTCGCTCGATGTTACGCCGTTGCCCTGGTCCGAGTAATTATCATCGAACCCGCGACCGCCGCCTTGGCCGTCCTTGTCTTGCAACAGTTCGTACACCAATTGCTTAGCGTGCTCCACTTTAGACGGATCGCCAGATATACGCAGCGGCTTTTCCTGCGAGTCATATAAGAATGAGAAATAAAATTTGCTAGTAATATATTTGTTAGTCATGTTTATCAAATTAGTTTAAATTGCACCTTTGTGAGAGAAATAAAAATATTATTACTATTATAATATTCTGAACCGGGATTCGAAGCCGATACCTCTCGTTTCATGGTAAACTTCTGAAACCACTTAGCTACGAGGCTCTGAATATCTAAATAATTTTATCATATAATATATATTTATAGGGGAGGCGTATGTCCAGCAGTGGACGTCTTACGGCTGAAATGATGATGACATATTTACTAGATTAGCACTTGCTGCGACTTGTACGAACTTATTGATCCGTACCTCTATTAGAGACAACCGCTAGCCAAGTATAAGCATTAGAGAGAAAGAGATTTTGCTCCCTTCATCTCTAGCTTATTCAGTTTTAACTGTTAAACGCTTGACTCGCTTCCTTTAACGCTCCCTAATTTTTACCTAACCAGTTAAATTATCTCAAGACTTACACAGAACGTCAACGTTCATTATAAAAACAACAGATTTCATAAACCCGATACAAAACATACGATATAGAGTTCTAAGAAACTATTAGAAGATTAAGCTGAAACCGGCGCGATCTGACTACCGCACTGACTTTAAATATTATTATAACAATACTTGCAGATACTTGAGAGATAGATAAGGAGAACCCACCTTTGTCCGTTGTCCGCTATTTTTTTTAAATTTCATTTCTGTACAATTCTAAACAAAGTACAATTGTCAAAACGTAATAAACATTCTTTAATAACTCCGCCATTACTAAATTATACACTAATCATCAATATAAATTGGTGTATTAATTAGAATTAAACGACATGTTTAATTTCGTGCATATTATGGCAACTTAGATTTAATTCAATATTTTTTGCATTCCACAGCCTATTACAAAAATTTCATCAATACCTATATTCACTAAATGCCTTAACTGCTAAGAAAATATATAAAATTGTCATGTGTGTGAAATTAAACTTTCCCAAAATGGCTTGACCAGTACTCATGAAAGTTTATGTACTTATTGGGTAGGTCTAAGAATCGGACACAATTTCCATCGGTATTATTTTTAATGGTTTTTTATGATGCAGCTTTGAAATATACATACAATCCTACATTTTCACCCTTCTACGATCAACCCATATTTTTTTAACAGTGATATTGATCATTGTGTCATGTGGCCAAAAAAACATTTGGCAGGGTCAGCTTGGACTTGGTAGGTTTTTAAAGATAACTAGAGAAGTATCAGTAACTAAATGAGTTATATAATATGAGTTAATAGTTAAATGTGACAAGTACATAGTAATAATCATGCTTATTTTATTTTTAACTATATATCTTTGAGTGTATAAATAAGTCCTTACATATTCAGTATTAGGTCCGTCCTGAATCACCACCATCTTAGCTCCAGACTGCTCTTGTAGTTGCTTGATTGTTTTACCATTCTTACCAATTATCAGACCAACTTTCGGCCCAGGTAGCATTATTTCATCCTGTGAAAACAAAATATCTTTATAAAAATCAAACAAATGATTACTTTTAAACTTTGCTAAATTCAAAACTTGAGTGGTCCGTCTCATTTTTGAAACAACAAAACAAATCAAGGAGTAAGGGACAGAATCTTTTAGACATTATTTCTAGTACATTTAAGTAAACATTTTGATAAATTAGTATTAAATTGTTCACTTGTATCCTATAAATACTGTTTCAAATTATTGTAACTTTGAACAAATCAGTGTGAAATAAAAACTAAGGTAATAAATAAATAGATGTTATTATTTTGGCTTATATGCTCCTAACCAAATTCTATGAGGTTATGTAATTGAACGTATGAATCTTTATTAATAAAAAAAAATAAGCAACTTAAACTGATAATAGTTTAATTAATTATATATATTAACTTTCTGTTTCACTGAAAATAACTTACAGTGATGCCGAGTCCTCCTCCTACACTACCACCACCACCTCCGCCGCCACCACCTCCAGTCCTAGGACCCATGGGAGACATGCCCTGATCCTGATGCTGTGGGGCATTTTCTCGGCCTCGATGATTAACGATATTATTTACTAGTTCCCTAAGGATAGAGAATAAAGAATAATTAATTTACCCACTGAATTCACCAAATAATGGTAGACGCAGAAATGTCAATAGTGTCCAGATTTAAAGTAAACTGTTAAAATTTTCCAATAAATAAAAACTACTATATTATTAACAAAGTAATAGTCACAGAATCAATCATAGAATACTCAGCATGAAATGGTAGTTGTACTTTTACTGTTTCACTGAGTGAGTGAGGATATCGGAGGCCCTTAAACATGCATCTCAACCATTGTGCGGACTATGGCGCGGTTATCCATGAACGACGATCTTCTCTTACCATATAGGAGACCCACTTGCTCCGTTGTCCGCTGTACCATAAAAAAATAATTGTAGTAATGGTAGATTGATTGATTTTCCAACTGTTACAACGTTATGTCAGACAATATGAACTACCAAACATGGATATAGGTAATGTTAGAAGTTGAGATTTTAAACAAAAAAGTTCTAAAAAATAAAAGTTTGTATTTACCAGGAGTTCATCATTAAAAATGGGTAGTTTAGTGTTTTATAAATTGTAATTAGTGCACAATATTATCAAAATAATAACAATTATTATCAAAATAAACTTGATATCAACTCCTAGTATACAGACTGTTCATTCAGTCTTAAATAATTTTAGAATGCAACACTTCATTTAACACTGTCAAAAACTATTCTAATAAAAACATTTACAATAGTAACAATACATACATTAGATAATTTGCTAACTTCTATGGTGCCTCAATTAAAACCTCCATTTTATTCTTGTGAAATAAAACACATGCAAGTTTTATTTTCTTATTTTTATACATATTATCAACTTAAGTGATGAAAATACAAAGTTTTCTGACTACAGAAGTGTCTAACATTTTCAATCACTCAAGTTACCTTCCTACAGCCACACTAATTCACTGTCAGTTTGCTTCTATAAAAAAATAAGCAATTTAAAAATAAAAATTACTTCGCGCGAGCAATGGCCTCCCGAGACCCAGTGAGGGTACAGAGACGTTCTGCTTGTCCGGAATCCGGAGCCATTTGAATCTTGCACCCTGTCTCTGCTTGCAATCTTGTGATCTGCTCCCCTCCGCGGCCAATGACTGCCATCAATAATTATTTCATTAATAAACTAAAATGCTAAAGCAAATATTGAGAACTTCATATTATCATAACTTCATATTATATTATATTAGGAAAAAACATTAAAATATAAGGAACGGATGTAGTCTAGGATTCTGTGCCAAATAAAAGTAAGTTCATCACCACACATCCTTTACTCTTCATCCTAACTTCCTTCCTTCCTACCTTCATCCAACTCTGCACTTAAGGTAAGTGAACAAATTTACTCACTATTTCTTGAAAGCAGTAAATGTTAGAACTCAAGCAAAAGCCCAAATCACCAATTCAAATAGCAGGTTTACTTTTACTCACTGAGGCCAACCATTTTATCGGGAACCCTGATATAGTCATTAATAGCTTGATCGTTCATCATGAGGGTAGGACCAGTGGGTGCAGGTGGTGATGCTGAATTTGCAGCAAGTCGTGCCGCCGCTGCTGCCGCCGCCGCCGCCGCTGCTGTTACACTGTACAATATTTCACATTGACAGTCTTGACTTATCTTCAGAATGTTGAAAATGGATAAGGCCAGATTTTCTTATTTCTTAGGTTTTCTTCAGGTTTTTGTGACTAATATTGCACAGAGTATAATATTTTTGTAAAAAATACATGTAAATTTACATGAAAGTATTTATAAAACAGATACACATTTAAATATTTTTTTAGGTAGTTAAAATTAAACAATTTTCTCATTGACAATTCAGCATAGTAAAGACGTTAAAGCCGAGAACTAAACCACACTTTTAAAAAAGCAATATATAAAATAAATTGTTACACTATTATGAATATTTTAGAATGTAGAAGCAAACTGAACAAATTATTTCGTCTTCTTCAATTCAACCCTACTTTTAGCCAATATAGAAAAAATTCAATAATATAGAAAAATTGCAGTTCTTTATTTTAAATACATTTATGGGTATATAATATTATAACACAGATCTGTTGAACACTGACTCACCTCATTTGTGGTGGAGAGTAAGGTGGTTCTAGTGATGCAAGTTTCTTGGAGCTTGGTTCGGGTCCCTCGTCAAGTGATCTCTTATTTCCACCAACTTCAATTTTGGCAGCCACCTATAAACGAAGACATGCCTCAAATAACTACGTAGCTACTTGTTTCGAAAGTAGGTTAGAACATAGCCGTTATTACTAGTTAACTAAGCAGAGTCCATAGCAGCGATAAGTATTTGCATCGAAGCAAGGAGGTGAATGCTTTTTATAAAGGCTTAATGTTAGGAAGTAATTAACATTTAGGTGTGTACGTTGAAGCTGCGATATCTCACCAATTTCGCACGTTGTAAAGCTGCCGCAAATCCCCCTGTGACACTACTGTTTTGAAGCGTAGCCATAGAAGAATAATCACTCATGTTTGAACTAGAGTTAACATTCAATCATGTAATACGGCAGCCATTAAAAGTGATCGAAAACCCAAATATAAATTTGGCCACTGTCGCACTAAAGAAAGAGACGCGTCCATTAACCATAAGCTATATGAAATTATAGAATTCAGTGACAGGTACACGAACAGTAGGAACCAATCATATGAATATAATGTTTGACAAGTTTCAAGCGACAATTGTGATTGGTAGAAAAAAGTTCTTTCTACTTTTAACTGGCGCCTTTAGAATTCATAAAATATATTTTATTTCTTTTAACATAATCTATAAAACTGTAATATAGCCATAAAAATTATTGGTTATTTTAATATTGTATTTGTTTATTTTCTGTAAAAATTGCACAATTAATATAATTTTCTTTAATTTTACAATATCTATGGATCCAATTAAAACGTTTCATTTACCAATAAAATGTTCATACTTAACTTCTATAGCACTGGTGAGAATCTTTATTTTATGAAATGATATAATATTACACTTTATTCAATATTAAAACACTTAAACATTAAAATAAAACAATAGTTTAAACCAAAATATAAAAATTGTTTTAAACGAAATATAGAATCAATTATAAAAATGCATCGCATTGAGTGGAAAGGAACGAAAAGTTTTTTTTTTATGTTGTGGGTGCGTGCATTTGTGTTGTCCGGTGTTTGAAGACGCTTGGAATTTCGCTTTCAATATCTTCGTAAGAAAAATGTCGGTTGATACCGATAAAGCAAAAATCAGTGATAATCAGGTATAGTTGTGCCATTTGTTATTACCAAATTTTTCTCTATATTTGTGTGAATATATTAAGGACAAATAAAGCTGTGAAGTGATGTTATTTTCGTGTTATATCATAAATGTTTGCCTGCGTCTCAACATGGCTGACAGAACGTTTGCTTCCCGCGAAACGCGGGAACTACGCCACGAAGGGTTGTGATTTTAGTAAATTATTTGGGCAAAAAACTGCAAATGCAGTATTATTCAGTTAACGAAACTGATTAAAATGGGATAATTTTTAGTTTTATGCATATTTTACTACCCCCGCCCCTTTGCATTTAGCTGCAGGGCCTTTGTTAAATGTGCATGATATAGTATGACATTGATAGGAAATCCGCATGACCTTGATATTTTATTTCTTGCGAAATTTCTATTCAGAGGTTTCGTGCTGTGTTGCTGTAACACTGAGGCGCGAGTTCGCGCCTTCTTATTTTCATTGCATACGCGCCGAGCGATGTAAATAAAAAGTAGGACACCACAAGCCCTCTGTAAAGCCTACAACTATACAATTATTTTATAGCACGAAGCATTTCATGACGAATCTTCAGTCTTGAACACCAGAATTGAGCTAAATATTGATAAAAATTTCAGTGACCTTAACATTTACTCGTATAATTCGAATTATGCATATAGTTACTATGTACACAGTTCTATATATGTATTCTACATAGAGAACACGGCAGTTGAGTCTAATGTTGTTGTAATCAAAGATTTGTTATATATGAAATAAGGTGCAAATTGCAATGGCACAGCTTGCAATGGTTTCAGATACTTTGAGTACTGCTTTACTTGCAAGCATTTTATTTGAACAACATGTATTTGACAAAGTCAATTAAAACGAAATTAATTCTGGCATTACATATATTAATTTATAGTTAATGCAGTTTCAATAACCCTTTTTGCATTTTATGTGATAATGTAGATGTTTATAAAATAATATTCAAAATGAAAAAATATTTTTAATTATACTAAGACTCTTAAATATAATAGTATTATTTCAAAAAATAAATGCTGTGTAAAAGTTATCTATTGCTTAAATTCAGGTAATTTCTTGCAACAAACTGCACCATTACACCTAAATATACCTATTGTATAAAAAGGCAGCTCAGCTTAGCTTTTTGTATGATCTTACACTTAATTAGAAACTAAAAAGATTATTTACAAGTAATAAATTACATGATTTTTGATGAAATTTATTTTTTTTTCAAATTAAAATTAATTATTTTAAAGGATGAGGACAAAAAGTCAGGAGCTGGTGACGGCCATACAACAGAAGATGAATCTTCCCAGGATTCAAAGGGTGAGTCGGCCATACCAGAAGTGCAAGGTAGTAATGCTGTAGATGATCCCGACAACATTCAGTCCCAAGAAGGTCAGAGACGTGTTATTTGTAAAACTCTGTGCTGTGTTCATCGAATAACATATGGGGAATGTATGGGCACTTGCAATGAAATAAAAAAAACTATATTCATGTTTAATTTATTGGTAACAAACAAAGATATTATATAGTATTAATATTAAATTTGTCAGTATAAATACTATCATACCTAGAATGGCATGATACTGATATACTTTATATAATTATAGAACTTCATGTTTCTGGGTATTTAAAAATAATGATATTATCTGATAATTTCACAAATTCACCAACTTGACAGTTGAGATCTTTAATTTAAAATCTTCATACCAAGTTGACAGTTAAAAACTGTTTTTGTTTTCAAATTTAAAAGTTGTATGTTGCCCGTACATAACATTGCTGTTTTGTCAAATTAATGTTGGTTTTTGGGTGAGACATTCATAAAGTTCATTGTTGTGGTTCATCCCCATCAAAATCATCACATTGTGACTAACAACAACTGGTCTTTATACATTTTGGTATTGTTAAGATATAAGACTGATATCTTATAACAATCAAAAATATTAAGTTTTAGAGTTAAAGCTACAGTATCTCTTATACACATTACTCTCTTAAAATGAACCCATCATCATTGTTTTTATCGTTATATAGAGAGAAGGGTATGTTTTGAAAATATGTACTGTTAGTTAAAATAAGACACTGCACAACAGTTCCACTAGCTTAATGTTTTCTTATATATTATCTGAAAAACTTTTACATTAAAAACATTCCCTCCGTTTTTTTAGTATAAAGTATCAAAATATATCCTTCTAGTAGTTCTAAGCTACCCCCTCCAATTCTCAGCCAAATAAGTTTAGCCGTTCATGAGTGAAACTAAAATGATTTACTTTTATATACATGTATGTTCATATTTCATACATATAACAAAACAAGGCATACACAAAATTATATATATTGAATGAAATAATTATATTTTTATTTCTCTCACAAAGGTCCAATTTATATAAACAAATTTTTATAAAATTGACTAACAAATATACTAGCATATTCCTCAAAAAACTAGTTGTGATACCACGGGCTCATAAAATACCAGTGTGAAACAGTACTTGTTATTTGTATCGCCTAGTGAGAAAGGTTGTCGGCCCTTGAAAGTACATATACCTAAAGTGACCATTTATTTTGTTACTAAAAACGGGGTATAAGTTTTTACGCCTCAGGTGGCTAACAATGAAAATAAACACAACTTTTAAAATTCCTTTCTTTAGAATAAGTTTTACTCAATAGAATTAGTATTAACTATAATTAATTTCATATAAATTATAATAATGTTAATAATGTCAGGTAGTGAAAAATAAAAATGAATCACCGGCTTTATTAAATCAAAGAACATCTGCCAATAATTATTGTAATGTCGCGCTGTTTCACAAAACAAGACAATTTTGCATCCCGGCCTTTTGTTTGGGGACAACGGGACAGGTAACCGAGAAAAGCAACATACCTGTTCAAAGCGGTGTAAAACCCCCGGCAACACAACCAAAAATCGCGAAACAGTTGTTTTACATGTCTTAAGTTATTTTTGAATTTAATCTGAATTAATTAAATCAACGATTTATGGTAGCTTCGATCATATGTTTCGACAGTAGTTATGACAAGCTACCGAGTCCGCCGATAACGTGGTCACAATACTCACTGATAAGGTCCAGGTGACTGGTAGGTAACTGAATTGTATAATTGGGGATAATTTTTGCCAATTATTTTATATTATTATTTTTTTATTTTAAATTTAGACCTTACTCATAAACTGCGTTACTTTTTTGTATTTAAAGCGCGATGAAATGATGTAAAAATTTAAAAAATATCTAAACTATAATTTTGCTAATATTAGATTTTATTGTTGTCTCGTTCTTGCATTAAACAAGTGCACGTGGGCATGAAAGGGAGATAATGTAGAAACAACTAAATAAGAGGATAAATTGTTATATATAATAATTAAGTTGTAAAGTTCGTATGACCGGCAGCAAGTAGCCATTCCAAAATTATATATAAAAATTCCCATATTAATACAGATAGTGATATATTTATGGAATGTACGCGATGAACGCACAGACTACCACTATAGGTTAACAATTCAAAAATTCGTGTAAATCATTTTAGTGGTGTTTTTTTATTAGATACTAAACTTCATGCCTCTCGCATTGCGTCAAGGCTATTTTTTGTCTCATACACGTGATACGGTAAAGTGATGTTATTATACTTAAGCAATTGATTATTAATTAGTTGCCGTCTGTACTAAATTTGATAAAAAAGTAATAGTTTAGTTTTTTTGGACGTTGTGAGAGTGGTAAGGTAACCATTTCCCTTTCGTTTGAAACCTCATTCGATCCACAGATATACACAAAAAAGCAATTAAAAATACACGTCGGATTTATAAGTTGCCCTTTTTTCTAAGGAATAAGTCGTAAGCAGTCGCGATGAAGTAAATGGGAATAAAGCGGAACTAGTATTGGAAAAGAAACATTGAAATTGAGCAGAGTGGTGGAAAATACATTTTGCTCATGCTTTGAATATAGGCGTTGAATATTCGTATTATTCTCTTTAACTACAAATGAATGAACCGGCTGATGTTCTGCCCGGTACGCCACCTACTAAGGCTAATTAAGAACCCTCAGCAATCTTTTGATAACTCCCAAACCCTGTAAAACGATTACCTAGAAACATTACCCTCCATTTTTGTAAGTTTATGGACAAAAGAGCAGGCGGATCTCTATTGTAAAAAATCACCGCCGCCCATTGACAATTCGCGCTTTGGTTATGCTGTCGAGAGATATGCAAATGTGCGACAAAAACTTTAAAAGTTTTGTAAAACCACACCGTTCCAAGTAAAGTGACAACTCTTGCGAGTAACAAAGTAAAACAAAAAGGTCACATGTTGAACTTTTCTCATCCATCCTCATCATTTGTATAATAACTTCCATTAAGATGTCGCTGATAACGCCATAATTGCCAGATCTGTATTATTTTCACTAACTTTTTATAGAGCCTCATAGCTAATTTCTTATAAGCCTACCTTGAACCGAGAGGGTACCACGATCTATCCGAGGTTCGAATAAAAATTTATCATTTAATTTATAAATTATCAGTCTCTGGAAGCGCTTGACAGTGGCCAGGCGAGTGTCTTAATACTGTCGCAACCGTGGGATAGACATTCTGAGGAATATGATGATGCACTAATTATTTTACTTATCTTATTATTATTAATATAGCATAGTGGACAACGGAGCAGTTAGGTCTCCTGTGTGGTAAGAGAACACCGCCGCCCATGAACAACCGCGCCACAATCTCCGCTTTTGTTGTAATGCCGGCTTTTTACGCCGCTCTTAAGGGCTTCCGATATCTTCACTCACTCTGCGAAACACAGTAGAAGTACTATTTCACGTTGAGTATTCTTTGAGCCCGTGGTATCACTTCGGATGAGCCGACCCTATTAGTGCGTCAGCATATGCTTCAGCGTGGCTCTCCCATAGGTGCGACACTGCAAGCCCTTCCACAGACCGAACAAATTATAAATTAAATTATAATTATCCGGACCGGGATTAGAACCTTTAAGCTACTAGGCTACTACTACAGTGTCTGTCTCTCTATAAAATTAATACGCCACCGTAATTGTTTGATTTGTAGTAAAAGCTACCGAAATGTGTTTGTTTATGAGTCACTCGTTAACCGGTGGCGGTTGAGCCGCCGAGCGGCTGTGGGCTTCATTTAAATATAGATCTTTGCAGCTGGATGTGCCGGTTTGTACCGGGCCTCTCCGATTTGTGAATCGTGTCGTCTATATTAGGCAAATTATTCGCAATATGTTGTTTTTTTGGCCACAGTGGCTGTTATAGCTTATTTATTATGTAAAAAGTGGCAAACGAGTAGAAGGCTGACGTAGGATAAGCGGTTCTCTACCCATGTACATCCCCAGCCGTTGCTGGGACGCGCGTGCGTTGCCGGCTAAAAATAAGGAATAGGAATAATATAATAATAATAAATTAAGGAATAGGGTACGCACTTTTTTGTGGAAAGACAAACATCGAGGTGATACGAATGAAACTTGCTGTTTAATGTGGGCCTCGCCGAGAGTAAATTTTTTCTATGTAATCGTGTATCCCGCGAGGCTCGAACCTTGGTCTGCATCGTCACAGAGGCTGTACGATGTCTTACCGATGTGAGACTGGGACCGATGATGGGTCTTCGCAGTCGCTTTACAGCGAAGGCTATTTTTTGCCGCAATTCCTATTATTCATATTGAATTCCTATTTATGATTGTCTATTATTTGATTTTGTTTTGTTAGTCCTCGCGGGAGGCTATAAGCTTAAGTGTCTTGGGGCCTGCACTGGAAACAACGTCTTGTATTCTGTCACTCTCTCGCTGATGTGATTTTGTTGTTGTTAAAAAGAGACGGAGCACTCACAAATATGATTGTAGCTTATAAGTATTGAGGTGATAGAATAGTGCACAACCGCTATTTTATCGATTTAATATCTATTTTTAGTGTTTCATTAATAATATCTCGTTGCGCTGTCACACTCTCGCGAACGTGCGAGTGTTGCCGCTAAAACGAGACAACAATAGGCATCTGTTCAGAATATTTAAACAGGGCTGGAAGCTTGCAACGGGGCGGATAAAGGGAACTGGTGTCTTAAACACGGAAATAGTGCCAACTAGTAATAGAATAAGATAATTTATGTTGTAGATCCAACAAAGGCTTATTTATAACTGAGAATACGGGTTTAAAATGTAAAAACAGCTTTAATTTAAAAAAAAAGATTTTATAAGAAAACCACTGTTCTTGTTTTGTTGATTTATTATTTTACTCGAACTTCATTAGAAACATGCTGAGTTTTGAATTTAAATCTTTACAACAAAAGTTTGTTACCGTGCAACTCAACATCGATAAAGAGATGCTGCGAGGGCGCAGGTAGCAAGAACATCGCATTGTTACGCACAACACTAGAAATGTAAACTTGAGGTCCGATAAAATAGATTTTTCGCACGTTTTGTGGCCCAAGAGTGACAACTTAATGATTAATCAAATGTTCAAATGATTCTCGGGTATTCGTATATAAAGCAATCAATGCGGTAACTACTTAGCGTTTTTTTAAATTATATAGCGGACAAGCACGCTGCAATACTTGCTTTGTGTTGCCGGCTTTTTACGCTGCTTAAACGGTATATTTTAGTGAGCTTCCAATATCATTATTTAATTTGCAAAAAAATAAAATTATATCTCGCTAGTATCATCTGTAAAACGGAAGTAAATCACTCTGGACACATAGTTTTAAGACACTCGTCGGGTCTGTGTGAAGCCCATCCAGAGTCAAATACAATTTTTAAATTCCATTTAGTTCTCAAAATCGAACCCGATACCCATGGCGTCACGGCATCACACAGGATCATTGGATCACCAGAATTTTTGTGTTTTTTTTCTGAAAACGGTGGCAAACGAGCATAAGGATAAGGCTCACCTGGGATTAGCGTTCGTCCGTCCATGGACACTCCCTGCCCTTGGAATAGTGACGAATGCGTAGCCGGTCTGTAAAGGATAGGTATGTTATGTAAGCTATTATAAGTTTAACAAGCT
Organism: Delias oraia; assembly: GCA_018230265.1. Classification (NCBI taxonomy): domain Eukaryota; kingdom Metazoa; phylum Arthropoda; class Insecta; order Lepidoptera; family Pieridae; genus Delias; species Delias oraia. The sequence goes on along the minus strand of DWCF01000573.1, from coordinate 16,608 downwards.
AATTGTATATTTCCCAATATCAGGTGACGCAAAATCAACAACGGCTAACGGCAAAGACGACATCAGCACCGAGGATGTGAAAGAAGAGAAAGCAGCGAAGACAGACGACAAAAAGGTTTGTCGCTATAATCATCTAGATCAGTGTGCCGCAATTTTTTTTTAACTTTATGTATATCTAGTAAAATGTAAATTTAGACCTAGGTAAGTACACCATTGTGCCGCGGTACACACTTTGCGGAACACTGATGTAGATAGATAGACATTTTATTTTATTATACACCAAAAGAAACATTAACAGAGATTGGCAAATAATATTGAAAATAGAAGTACAATCATGGGCGACGGTATCTCTTCCAGGTTATCTTTGTATGGACTTAAAAGATACGTATTTAAAAAAATACACAGTGGTGCAGAAAAGAACACTATAATATTTACATCGTAAATAACAATATCAATTAATTTATATACATATAATAAAAAGTATATCAATGAGACAGAAAAAGGTAACACATAGGTAATATAAACTAAAGAAAAGACATCCCGAATTAGCAATTTGTAATGTAATCAGTGTACACCATATATGTTTTAGCATATTTGATATAATAGACCGGCAAGGCATCTTTTTTTAAAAAAAATAGTATAGCGGACAACGGGGCAGGTGGGTCTCCTATACGGTAAAACACCGCCGCCCAAGAACAACCGTGGTGTTGCCGGTTTTTTACGCCACTTAAGCGTCATTCTTAAGAACCTCCGATATCCCCCCTCACTCTGCGAAACAACCAACAACCGTACAAGTACCGTTTCACGCTGAGTATTCTGTGAGCCCGTAGTATCACTTCGGACGAGCCGGTCCAATAAGTGCGTCAGCGTAAGCTTCAACATCTCCCATCTATATAAATAATAAAAATTGGAGTGTCTGCATGTAATATTAAAGTATCCGCTTTCTACTACATGGATATGTATATAGGAGAAAGTGGGGTAATTGGGAACACTTAACTTATAACGCCTAAAAAAATAAAAGAAAGTCACAAATATTATCAACTTTTATTGCAACATTAACGATACTAATCTACATACAAAAAACTTAAATCAACATTCTTGAAAATAAATTCTACGGTACACATACATATATTTTTTTACAAACGTCATGTTCCGCTTCATGTCAGACTTATAAAACGACTTGGCTACGAGGCTCTTAAAGAGGCATATAAATAGGTTTCTGTTTCAATTCAATACATATAAAAACGCTTGGCATTAGGAAGAAAATGGCGAGACACACGAAGAGGAAGAGGACGACAAGGAAGACGTAAAGGAAAATGACAAGCCGGCTAAAAAACCAGTGGCCAAGAAAAAACCCAAGAAGGAAGTGAGTGTTTCGATTTTGTTGTATGTTTAGTCAAATAACTCGCATTATCACGCGTAATACTCTGAGGAGCTGTTTGTATTAATACCTGCAGCTGAATTTCATCATTGAACATCGAGGCATAATACAAAGTTTTATCCGTATCACCTCGACGTTTGTCGTTCCCTAACGGAGCGTTTATAAGGCAATTTAGTGCCGCGCACAATCATTCGGTGGAATCGTTCTGCAAAGGTTAGGGGTGTATGGACACCCATGGGGGCGAAGGGTTGTTTATCCTGGCTTAGCAGCCTCCTCGTTTCCTTAAAAAAAATTCTGTTATACATTTGAAAAAAAAGGCGGCAAAATCGTATCGACAAACTAAAAGTTGTTTGATAAATCTAGCATTCAGTGTCTAGAATTATTTTAATTTTGGAAATATTTTTGTTCTTTGGTCAGTGAATACATTCAGTTCATTTACTGTGACTTTACTCTCTAGGGGCGTGTTCTTAGCGCTGGAGCCTCGTAAACTAATATTTTGATATAATTGTCTTTTTTGTTTGTCTTTTTGGGCAATTTTTTTATTTTATAATGATTTAAAAGAATAAAAAGGTTGAGTTCGTTGTAACATCGGAAGGTTCTTCAGTCCATATATAATAACAATATCAATAAATTGTGTTAATTTAAAGCAAAAGTTGCATCATGGGAGAAAGGCCGTGGTGTAGATTGTTGCCGTTCCTTCTGCACTAACCAACAACTGTTATAAATAAATCACGACAATTATCAAGTGATTGTGAAATCCTGTAGTAAATAAATAATTTGATTTGATATGTATTTGAAGTGGCTGAGATGTCTAGAAATTCATCATGCCCAGAAAGTGAGTACTTGGTGGTGCTAAATTAATTGATTATTTGCACAGGACACAGAGGAAGAAGACGACGAAGATGATGAGATGGATGAAGAGGAGGAGGAAGAGGGAGAGGAGGGAGACGAAGAAGAGGAGAAGAAGGCTAAAGCCAAGTTAGTACTTGTTATATTATTGGCTAGTTTTGAAAGAATACTTATGACAACACAGTGTTGAATTTTTTTTGAAAAATAATTGTATATGTACATACTAATATCGCTAATTAAACATAATGGACAGTGATAGAAGATTGAACATTTAGGAGTATATGTACTTATCGAGGCTTTATTTTTATATGTATAGATAAGTTTAAAATTTTTTTACTAACATACAGCAGGCAACAGGGTGCGTACAGTTTGTAAGACAGTGTTCAAACCGAAAACAATTTAAACAACTAAACTATAAATTCTATTTAGACCGGGTAACAAAACCATGATTTAGAATCTACTACGAAGTTCTTAGGTTTTATAAAATTATATATCTGTCTGAGACACGAGTATATTGGCTTATAAAAAAATTACTAAAGGAATTAAAATGAAGGAAAAAAGGAGATTAATTAGGAATAACGTAATATAAAACGTAATATATTATTATATGTAATGTACTAACTAATTGAAGTGATACAAGTAAGTAAAATTTGGTGAACTGATTTGGTTGTGTTGTGCAGCAAAGTAAAGAAACCAGCGAAGAAGGCAGCCGATGGTGACGAAGAGGGAGATGATGACGAAGAAGAAGAGGAGGGAGAGGAGGAGGAGGAGGAAGAAGAGGAGGAGGCGGAGGCGCCGAAACCCAAGCCTAAAAAAGAGGTAGGTGATTTTTGAAACGGGTATTTCTTTCGGGTCTGGGTGCTTAGCCCTTGAGCCTGCCGTCATGTTTCCTCCAGTGGAATTATTATTTTAAGGGGTTTTCTTTTCATTGTACTTTTAGTTTTTTCTCACTTTGACCGACAATGTTGGAAGTTTCCTTTTACTACCAATTACTAATTTTGCGTACCAACGAATCATGTTTTACTATGTTTTATCACTTTTATTTAATTGTGTGCATTGTCAAACAATTTTTGATTATCGCTTCAAACACAAAATCTCTAAAATAAAAAATGAATAAAACTTGGCTTCAAGACTTTGTTTTCTCTTTAGGAATTTCTTCTTTATTTACAAATTGAAATAATAAGCTATATAAAAAAATTAAAATAACTAAACTAAATTTCCTGTTAATAAATTTAGGAATATTCTATAACTTAAATAGTTTTTTAAAAACATTATATGATATATCTTTTTAGCCCACTGAGCCTCCCGTCCCCCTCCCAGCTGGCAAGGGAATCCCTCTCGGGCACATCAGCAACGTGGAAGTGTCCCTGTCCAGGTTTAAGACACAAGACCAAAAGCTTTTACACCAATATTTATATGGGGTGAGTTATTTGATGTCTATTTCTTTATATATTTGTCAAAAATTGAGCGGCATAATTTACATGAGTCGAGGATTCGGAGACCCTTAAAAATGCCAGGTAGGTGGCGTAAAAAGCCGGCAACACAATGCTCGGAATAATGCGCGGTTTGTGATGGGCAGCGGTGATCTCTTGCCATAGCAGTCCCGGCTACTCCCGGCTACTTGTTCGCTATACTATAATATTGGTTGTGATTAACGTGATGCTGTTACTGCAGCAATTATGTCTGGACCGCAACGTGAAACGCAACATCAAGAAGTTCAAGGGCTACGAGTGGGCCATCGGCTCGTCCGACTACAAGGCCAAGCTCGAGGAGACCACCAAGATGGAGCCCAAGCAGATTAGGACCATGTGCGAGATGCTGGACCTGGATAAGAAAGGTAAGCCATATTTTTTATTGATATATATATATTTAATGAGAGCTCAAGTATTTTATAGAAAAATTTTATATTTTGAAATAAAAAATGATAAAAAAGTAAATTTAATTTATTGTATCTTGTGTATCAGAGTTTGTTATAACATAATTATGGAGAAATTCTTTTCGAATTTAAAAGAGGTAGTTAAATTAAAAAGTTAATATTATATCATTATTTGTAAACGCGAAAGTTGGGATCTTTTTTTATTTTTTATAAATACGGTGGCAAAAGAGCAGGAGGCTCGATCAGTGAAAGCGACCCTCAGCCCATGGAAACACCAAGCCCTTACAGAGCCACGGATGCGTTGCCGGCTCTTTTCTGGCTCTGATGGCCCAAAGTCGATTGGTTTGGCATCGAAATCGAATATCGATTACTCTAACGTTGTGCTGAAGTGGTAGCGTATAGGTGTTGCGTAATTATTAGATCTTTTAAAAACGTAGTTAGTTTATTTCACCTCACTAAGTAATCGAGACTTTATTAATAATCAATCAATTTGGTTTATTTTGGCTTTAAACTGTTGAGCTACAAAAAGTATTACAATTTAGCTGTTTTAATAACTTCAGGAGGTAAACCTCGTTATTTATTTTCAATCAATGGACGACAGCTAATCATACAACAACATTTGAACCATAGAGACACATCACACATCAGATAGATCACAGAATACTCAGCGTGAAATTGTAGTATTTCCTACTTGAAACGGTGCTTCTTTAAAAATTCCGTTTAAATGGCGTAAGAAATCGGCAACACAACCAATGCCCGGACTGTGGCGCGGTTGGTGATTGGCGGCGGTGTTCTCTAACCATATAGGAGACCCACCTGCCTCGTTGTCCGCTATAACATAAAGAACTTGATCTTCATCATCAGCCTATTAAAGTCCACTGCTGGACATAGGCCTCCCCCTAAGACACCCATCTATTGCTTATATTGATCTTGAGCGACCAGATCGCTCAAGTTCGCTGGATCCAGTCCAGCGGTTGCCTTACAACCTTAATGAGATCGTTTTTACATCGTGTGGCGGGACGTCCCACTCCGAGTTTCCCGGTCCGCGGTCGCCTAAGATACTTGATTCTAAGCTGAAATTGGTTTCAGGAGGCACGTCCGAACTAGCAGCTCGCCTCGTCGGTTTTCTGCAGTGTCCCACGGCCAACTCGCCGCACGCGCGCGGTGTGGCTCGCCCGCCGCCGGCTTCTGCCACAGCACCTGGCGGACGGCCGAGGCGGTCAGCCGCCGTCAAGATACACAACCGAGGTAATTTCATTGGTCTATAATAGCCGTGGCACTATTTGTGCGGGCCGCGACAATTTAATTTGCATTAATACATTAGAATCTCGATAAAAATTGTGAGTTTAATGAGTATTCGAGTTAACAAGAATTTCGACATATGTATACAGGATTTATTTGCTATAACTTTAATTTATAAAGGTGTAGTTATTAAGAATATTTTTCGACTTGTGGAGTTAAGTTCAACAAGAATTTGACTTCTAGTACACATTTATTTATATTAAAATACGCTAGAAAAAACTAAACGGGTGTGACACTATCTACTTACTTTACTACGACTTACGGAGTCTCGTTGAAATTCGAGTTACTTCTAATTAATTAGAGATACAGTGTATGTAGAGATTCAGTGGAAGGGAATAGCATTTTTTTCCACTGAGGATTTCGACTAAACGATGTTTGAGTTTTCTAGATTCTACAGCAATAAGTACCTGAAAATATTGGTAGGACACGTCTGGGCCACTATTTTACAGGGATATTTTATTCTTTGGAATGAGTGTTTTATTTTCACAATTACTTTGTCAGTTCTACTAGAAGCAGTTTTAAAAAATCAACAAAAATATCCTTAAAGTTGTGTCATTTGTTTTATTTATTTCTTGTTTTAGGCTATTCAGACGAAGAGTATGAAACTGATCCGGAAACTAAAGTCAAAGGTCCAAAACCAGCCAGAGAAGGCTCAGAAGACTCTGACGTAAGTGTTTCTTATATATTACTTTTATTGGAAATCATAGCCTTCAACCAAATATTATAGTAGTTACGATATGATTTATAATTTACTTTACCATTGCTTAAAAACGACTCATACCAAAGTTCAGCATGGGTTCATTTTAGACGACTTCTCATCTATTTTACTGATATTAATTGGTTTTAATAGTTAATAAATATAAATTTCCGTAATAATGTTAATTCTGAAAACTCATTATGAACTGGGTAGCGTCGGAGTGGCACCTAAACTGTGGCTACTTGCTTACAATTAACAAATTGGCTATGTTTGTGTTTAGAGATATAACCTAAACAAATCTTTCGTGTGTTATTTTCCTTAGCGAGTGTTATTTTTTTCGGTCTTTTAAATTTTTATTTATTAAGGAACAACAGAGTATAAAACTAAAACATAAAAGATAACAAATACAATTTTAATAATAATGTAATCCACGACGCTGTTCACAGATTAATAAATATATCACAATTATGATTGTTAGAAGGCTACAATATGAGTTAAAAAAGGGAACCAGAATGAGAATTAGTGTGAGGGAGAGTTTACAAGGATTGTGAATAGTAGTTTAAGTATAGTGTAAACTGTATGTAACGACACTGAAGGGATTGTGCATTTTATAGCAAAATAGAGTTGTCGTTAGGTGGAGAGAAACCATAATTAGAAAAAAATATTCATTTCAGAATAGTGTTTGTAGTTAGTTATGTACATTATATTACAAATACAAAACTAAAAGAATATTACTTATTAGGAATTTACTCTTAGTTTAGAAAATTCATTTTAAAAATAGTTTTTACGACATTAAACACGTGGTTTTCGAGCACGAGAAACTACTGATCCGTGGCACTTGGCAGCGACCCTTTCACTGTCTTCTGAATCGCATCTGTCGCTGTGCGAACCTCCATCTTTAAGGAGTTTGTTGTTAAATCGACGGATATTACATGCAGCTTAAACTGTATTTTTTTAAATAGGGGTCATTCAACCCGAGCGGTTCAGAGGCGGACTCGGACTTCGACCCCGAGGTGGGCGAAGGTGTCGGTGTTGTTGGGCGTAAACGCAAGAGCAGCGGACGGCGCCGCTCCTCAGGCAAGGCCGGTAAAAAAGGCAAGCGGACCAAGGGGCGCAGACCCGGCGGCAAGGTGAGTTGTACTCTTTTTTTCGGTATAGCGGACAACGAAGCAGGTGGTTCTCCTATATGGTAAGAGAACACCGCCGCACATAGACAACCACTCCATTTAGGTACTTGCTGTTTTGCCGGCCGTTTACGCCGCTTAAGCGGCATTTTAACGGCCTCCGATATCCTCACTTACTCAGCTACGCGGTAGAAGCACCGTTTCAAGAACAACTACCATTTCACGCAGAGTATTCTGTGAGCCCGATTATTGCGACCGCATAAGTTTCACCATGGCTCTCCCACGGGTGAAATACACTCTCACTATGTTTAAAGAATATATATGTATGTTTTTGAGAGCCTCGTAGCCTTGAGAGGTATCAGGGTCGGATCCCGATCCGAAGAATTACGAAGGAGACACGGCTGCTCCGTTGCTCGTTATATAAAAAAAAAACGTTAAACACTTACGATAGCTGCGCTTGGTAATGTTCTTAATCAGTTTAGAATTTGTTTCTACAACAGATCTACAGTTTTTAAGGATAATATATTTATTTCTCTGAGTTTTGGCCGCAATTAAACTTGAAATTTTATCGTATAAGCAGCTTAAAATATGGCCACACAGCCAAAGCGCGGATTGTGGCGATGATGTTCTCTTGCCATATAGGAGACCCGCCTGCTCAGTTGTCCAATTAGATTTTTTTGTGTATATGGTTTGATTTAAAAAGATATATAGGAAACGTTGTAGTAACGTTATTAGTAAGTTGAAATGGCAACGGGCTGGCCACATCGCTCCACGAACCGACAGCCGATGGGGAAGAAAGGTTCTCGAGTGGCGACCGCGTACCGGGAAACGCAGAGTGGGACGTCCAGCAGTGCTGGCAGCAGACTTGAATAGGCTGATGATGATAGGAAACGCTCCTGAGAATATATTTGTACAAGATGATTGGTCAATTGCTTTTAAAATGACACTATTGTTACAGGGAAGCAGAGGCCGCGGTCGTAAAGCAAAGTCGGACAGCGAGGAAGAGAGTGAGAGGTCAGAGAGTGATAGTGAGGGTGCGGCGGAGTCTGGCAGCGAGGGGGAGGAGTCTGATGTAAGTCGCTCATAATCACTATTCTTACCTTATATATATGTCCGTATATATATCTTACCAGACACCAGCCTTGTTGCGTGCTATACCATAAAAAATCTATACTAAGCTTGCTCAAGCCAACGCACATCTATATGTGCCAGCGACCAAGTTTCGTCTAAGTTGCGAGCGTGTTAAGAACGGGATATGTATTCGTCTGAATTGGCGTAAGACTTACGTTAGGATCTTAATTAATTATTAGTAGCAGGCCTGTTCCACTGTCTCGTGTAAGTACCTCTCGCGAGGGCAAATCCGTAGGGCCTCACGGGCGAGCGTAATACTATAATCGAATATAAAACTGCAATTGTTGGTAATTAGCGTTGCGTCGAAATTTCAACTTAATAGTATCATAGCGTGAGTTGTTTCTTTAAACGAGTTTTTGGAATGAGTCTTGTCTGCTTGTGTTGTAGTTCTTGAAAGCTAAGTCATTCCATAGCGTCGTATGTGGTTTCAGGAGCCCAAGTCGAAGCGCGGTCGGCCGAGCGGTTCGGTGGCGCGGGGTCGTAAGGGCCCCATTGCCAAGATGCAGAAGGCCACGCCCGCCAAGCGGAAAACGGCCTCACCGCCCGGTATGTAATCACATTTAACCTATCATAGACAAAGCCTTTTATATACAGTGAGATCTCGATAACTCGAATCTCAAGGGAAATGCTAAAAAAATCGAGTTTTTGACTTAACAAGAATTTCCAGATACAAAGGACTTATTTGCTAAAACTTTGATATATAAAAGTGCGGTTTATAAGAATATTTTTCGACTTGTGGAGTTAGTGTTAAACAACAATTGGACTTATGGTGCTCATTTATTTATATAAATTCAATAGAAAAACTAAACAGATGTTTAGTTGGCCTTCGATGGCCTGGGATGGGACAAGATCATCACGACATAATCATGACCGAATTTGTAGTTACAGAGAATAAATATTCTTATCAACGCCTCATAGGGAAAGAACATTTTGTCCGAGTTGCAAATTCTAATTGATTGGAGACACCGTGTATTTAAAGCGGCCGTAAACGGTTGCTTTAAGTAGTTGAGACCGACTGCTTAAATATCATCCTATATAATATAACATATTAAATAAAGTTGTATGTATTATATTACTAATAATATTGGTTTTTTGTATATTTAGCGAAAAAGAAGGGAAAGCCAGGCCGGCCAGCTGGTAAGAAAGCGAAGAAGGCCTCCTCGGACGAAGAGTCTGGCGAGGGCAGCGAAGAGGATGAAGAGGGCAGTGAGGAGGAGGAGAGCGGCGAGGAGAGCGACGCGCCCGCCGACAAAAAGGCAAAGAAGCCGCCCACGGTCAGTGCCACACCCGCTATATAATATATGCGCCTAAAATAAGAAAATGTCGCGCACCGCCTCTCTGTAGAATCAGCTGCCAGCAGAGCTATTTCCAAAGCAATACGCTTGGGGACTTTCAAGAAAAGAGCGTGCACATTCTTTAATGGCCAGCAACGCACCTGCGGCTCTGCAAGGACCAGGGGTGTCCTAGGGCGAAGGTAATCTTGCCCTGGTTGAGCTTTCTGCTCATTTGCCACCAGTTCTATATAAAAAATTAAGATTAATTCAAGTAAACTGGAGTAACTCAAATATATTTAAACAAAACCTTACATAATATTAACAACACCCACGCAAATCATAATATATAGTTTTATTTACCAACAATATTTCAGGCAAACTCTTAACTCGATATGAAATATGCAAATTACCTTATTCATTTCACATAAACTCTAGTAATTCGAAATATGCCATCATGCAATTTTTTTCATCTTAGGATGCGATATCTTACTTAACCATTGTAATGCTAGACTTAAGGACTAATTGTTATATATTTTAATTTTAAAAAATGCAGTAGAGTATCTTGCAGATTCTTCTCTTCTAATTTCCTTATGATTCCGTGGTTACGTTCATAAGAGCTTCATTGAAAATCAAAAATTGAATAAATGGTAATCTCTTGAAATATTAGAGTTGTATTAGGAATGGTACTACTATTGTGTTTTGCTGAGTGAAGATATCGGAGGCCCTTATAAATGTCTCCATATGTTCTCTATGGGTGGGGGTGTTCTCTTAGCAAGATTTACTAGATCCATCTATTGTCCGAAAGTAAAACTAGTAAATTTTATTTATTGAGGAGGTGAACAAGATCCACTTAAATTAAGCTAATAAATTATATGAAAATAAATAACAGAAGCAACGTTTGCTGGTGTCAGCTAGTAGTGTAGTATGAGATGTGGTTTTCAGGACGACGAGATAAAGAAGTACGTGAAGCAGATCCTGGAGGGCGCCAACCTGGAGCAGATCACGATGAAGACGGTGTGCAAGCAAGTGTACAGCCACTACCCGGACTTTGACCTCGCGCACAAGAAGGACTTCATCAAGGCCACCGTCAAGTCGGTCAGTGGCGTTTCCTTTCAAATTGCAGACCATTGCATGGATACTTGTTCGAGTTTAGTTAAACATAACAGTATATTATATATATATCGCAGTCATCTGGTTGAATCCACAATTAGATTGTATGACTAGCGTGTTCATTGAATGACGACATTCAGTTGAATGAATAAAGAACAACTTGTCAAGTTGTTGAATGTAACATCACTTAGTGTAGACATTGAATCAGATATTATGTCGAAAGATATTTATGTTTGGTTAGGAACAATTAAATCCATGCTGTCGCACTATTTTATTACGAAAAGGTCACTCTAAAGTAAAATTAATCAAAAAATATCAATACAGTGCTATCAACTGTGCGAGCGGTTTGACGCCATACTTGATTTAGTGACAACGCCGCAGTGGTGAAAAAACGAACTAAATCACAATCACTTGGCTGATTTACGTCCGCTTTGTTCAAAGGGCTATGCTACAAAACTAGTTCGACATTGAGAGACGCTTGCTCATTTCTAGTTATTCCACTAAATGTTGCCATTCAATGAACGCGCTAGTCATTCGATCAAATAGCGGATCCCACCAGATGACTGCGACATATATATAGAACACCCAGTGTGAAATAGTGTTTGTGCTCAAAACGTTGCCTAGCTTAGCGGCCTAAATAGCCGGCAACACAACCCAAACGCGGTATGTGGCGTGGTTGTCCATGGGCGGCAATGATATCTTACCATCAGGGAGATCCGCCTGCTCCGTTTCCCGCTATACAATAAAAAACCATCAAAACTGATAATTTATTTATTTTGCTTTTCCGAATGTGTTATGCGAATGAAGCTGCTTTTCCTATGATTTTATCATTGCAATGTTCTTAAAATTTCGTTTTCTTTTTGTTGCAGTGTATTTAAGATGTTAGGAGTAAGCGGAGTTAGTCTACGTAGCATTATCAATTAATATAGTTATAAAGGACATATTATTACAATAATATATTATCAGAATATATTTTTTTTAATATTCGCAAAATACAAGTGGAACGGATATTCCATGCAGGTAGATGTTCTTTTTGTTTTGCATGACTTTTTGAGTTTACGGATTGTATACTGTGGGGCTATTGTGGCAATGCATATTGTCAGAGATCACGTGATCTTTTATTTAGCATTTTGTCTCCTCTTTCCCTCCCTTTGTTATGTTGAGAGATTCTAGACTGCCCCCTTTGCATCATCGCGTGTAGTTTTAGCACCTACAAATAATCTTAATATTCTCTGAATATTATTATCTTTAAATACAGGTATATAAAGTATAATCTTATTTTTCGTTTGGAAGTCACTAAGTTTTATTAATTAATATAAAATACATATATAAAATCACAATGTGCTTGACAAAAAAATAAATGCACGTGATATCTTACTAGATTTCTCTTCCTCTTGTGATATCTCGTGATTTCTATCAAAATTCCTACCGCCTCTCTTTAGCCTCACGCGGCTATTGCACGGTCCTTAATGTCCTTATGTGCCAGCTATAGTTTTGGATGTAAAGAGCCGCCTACCTATCCTCCTACCTTTAGTAACTAACCGACTTCCCTACTTGGCTTGGCCTCTTAAACAATTGGACCGAAGACGAGCTGTTGTGCAGGGACTGTTCATTCGTTATGAAGTGATGATGCCGTCGTTGTCTGTTGCAGCTCATATCGTCGTGAGCGACTCGGCGCACAGCATAGTCGAGTAAGCTACAACTTAGACTAATTGGATTCGCGCCGTTACACATCGCGGTGTGCACATTTTTTATAATTTGAACGGGGCACGCCTATGCCATACAACTCATTGTAATTACATTTCAATCGTATTGATGTATCTAATAAGTTTTACGGAATCGAAGCGATTGTTTAGCGATAAGCTTTAATAATAAAATATTGGCAACTATGACTTTTTCTTACGAAGAATCCGGCTTTGAACCGAAGGAGGGGAAATGGGGGTTGAAAGTATAAAAAATGTGCAGCGAAGCGCGCACTCCCTTCATGTTTTATTTGTAGAGGTAAATGCGTAGAGTAAGTGTATCTTTTATATTGAAAACATTCTGTTGGACATTTGTGTTTTGACGGCTCACGCTACGCGTCTGTGGTGGCTGCTGTTTTTTGAAGGTCACATTCTCGTAGTTGCGATTGCAAACGTTGCGATTGCACCCAACACGCCGGGGGACCACTATGTCGCGTGAGCCGTCTCCTATAAGTACATATATTTTTACACTCTGTTTGTCTGTTGATGTCGGCATTGGTGTCACTTGTTTTTATATAAGTAGGACACTTATTAAGTTTTATTCGTCTGCAGTTGGGCCGGTATTTAACATGTATGTTGTAATATGAAAACAAGGTGGAATCAATGCGTTTAATTGTATCGTTGTACAAACTTTTGAAGTTCCCATGCGGTTAGTTCAGACGGGCGCAGTTACAACACTCTGCCGCTGTGTATATGCCAGTGGAAGGTGGCCCCATGTCTAGCGGGGTGTTTCCGGTCCTTATTCTAACACTATTTTCCTTTTTTTATATTTATACCTTTGTAACGGAGGTTCTTTGAAAATTCTCTCTCACTGAGGGTTGCTCCGCTGGACTTTGGATCACATGTAAATTTTTTTTAATGTTGTTGATTGATTTTTAACTGAACTCTTAAGGTTAGTTTAAGCCTAGCCTATAATTCTATTACTGTCGACTAAGCGAGAAACTATTTGTCTAAGAGTTGATTTAAGCGTACTTTAAGTGTGTAAATATTACACGGGAGTGCAGGATTTGGCAAAAAATAAACAAGACATCGGTTAAAAAATCATTATATAGATGAAATCGCTTAGTTTTTAGTTTAGGGGCAGGATAGATGCCACTTTGTGTGCAATAAACACAGTGGACTTTGACCTTACGGCACGCCGCGTACCGAATGGCGCTGGTGAAATGGATCTATTTTACGTTGAACGCCGACTACTATTTTTTATTCGATTCAACTGTAGCTTGTGCTTTGGCCGAACTTCGCTATGTCCGTGAGAAAGTAAGATTGGGGCGCGCGCTGACGTCGCAACGCCTCCCCGAACGGAGGCCTTGGCGACACCGTAACATGTCATACGAGTTTCTAGCGGTGACGTGTGGCGTCTCTGTCAAGGCCCGTGTATATTGTGCCTCCGTTTGCGGACCGCGTTCCAAATCGATTTCCCCGTCCGACCTCCGAGGGCGCTCCAATGTAAACACTAAGGTAGTTGTAATCAAACATTAAATGTGTATTTGTGAATTTGAACCTTATTTTTGGTTAAGTTACTTTGTATTTTGATGTAAATGACTGGCGTAGATTAGATTGGAGTGAATGGTTTCCCTTTTACAATTGGAGTAAGATTAAAGCAAATAAAACATTTGAAGGGTGGTTTTAATCATATTTACAAGAGTTATGTTTTGTACAATTAGGCTAACAATAAATACTAGGCAAGCGGTATCTTTACATGTTAAAGTTATACATATATTGCATAGCTTATGTAAAACCCGCCTAAAAGGTGGACGAGGTTTTACAATACGCGTATAGCAGCGTTTCCCAACCTGGGGTCCGCGGTGTCATCTCTGGACCATACATAAACGTTCAAGCCTCACATTTTTATATCTGTAATAACTTATTTTATCTAATTTTATTTATTTGCTTTTTATTGAGAGGGTCTATGAAAACTGTATTTCCTAGCGGTGCGTGGCAGAGAAAGGTTGGGAATTGCTTCCTTATAGGATAACCTAGCAACCGAAGAAAATCTATTTTGATGACTAATACAGTGTGATCTCGATGATTCGAATGTAAAGGAAATTCTCAAAAATTAATTTTAAGTTATGTAAGTAAAAATTATGTTGAGTTATGAGTCAAGATACGTAGGATTTATTTGCATCAACTTTAACTTGTTAAAGTTTTTAAATTCAATTCGAATTTATGGTACACATTAATTAATATAAATTTAAATGTACTAGAAAAATCTCAACGGATCTCGGCCTGGGCAAACGGCCTAATCACGACACCGGGACCAGTTAAGTTTTTTATATAAGGTATCAATCACGCGCTCCTTGTGAATCCTATTGCTACAATTTCGGAGAGGTCCCAGACGCAACAATCTTTTCCAACTTACGAATCTCGTTGAAATTCGAGTCACAAACAATAAATATTCTTATCAACGCCCTCATAGGAAAATAACATTTTTTTCAGAACAAAGTCTAACTAATTAGAGATACCGCGTATTTAGAGCTTCAGCGGAAGGGAATTGCCTTTTTTTCGACTAGAGGTTCGAATTGTCGAGATTCCACTGTAGATACATATCTATCGACCGTTCAGTCTTTGTGATGGCAACCAAATGGTCTATAACTTGGTCTCTGGCTTGGGGCCCGGCTTCCTGCCCCGCCTGGTCCGTCTGTCGCAGGGCCCGTACACGCCCTCGTACCTCTCCTCCCGCGGGATCATGTCGGGCGGCCGATAAAACTCCCCGTACGTTTGAGGGTGCAGTTGGCTGGCGGAGCAGTTTGATGGGTGGTCGCTCTCGTTGTCCCCGCTGTCTACATCGCCTGAAATTTATTTAATAGACTGAAATGGTCTAATTTTTGTCGTATTCATAACAAATCATCAGTTTAAGTATATAGATGTGAAACTATATTAAATTATACAAAAATAATATATTAGAAATGTTATGGCCAAAAATGACAGCGAAAAATAAATTATTTACTAATGAATCCTTTATACACAGTTTTTCGCACAGAAGCCCCAATGGGGACTAAGAGATGATCAGGGTTACATCTATATAAAGAAAGTATATTTCTTTAATTTGTAAAGCTTGCTGGTAAATAGTGTGAATTTGACAGACATCATGGATTTATATAGAAATATAATATAGGGCGGGATTGCCACAATTGCACCTTTAATGTGTTGCCGGCTTTTCACACCGATCGAGCGGTATCAACGGCATCTGATATCCTCACTCAGCGAAACACATTACAAGTACTTCAACTATTCTGTAGGCTGGCATTGACACTGGCCAAGCCGAATCAATCAGTGCATTGGCATATGCTTCAGCTTGACTCTCATGGGGAAAAAACTGTAAGTTTCTTTAGACAAAAAATTATATTTACCATCACTACTATTGTTGCTGGGCAGATGGGCGTCCCTTAATCTCGGCCGACGTCTCCAATAACGAAACTCGCGCGGCAACGTATACGAGCGAGGCAGAGATATCTTAGGGAAAAAGAAAAGAAAAACATAGTAAAAAAAAGAGAACACGGTAGGGTCTTTTGGTTGTAAGAAGCTGTGTTAATCTAAACTCGGCGGATCCTCCGAATACAAACGTAAAACGGTATTGTTTTTCTTTAGAGTAGAGCGGACAATGGAGCTGGTGGGGTCTCCTATATGGTAAGAGAATATCACCAACCGCGCCACATTCTGCACATTGGTTGTGTTGCTGGCTTTAAATTACAATTAAATATTCTGTGAGCCCGTGGTATCACTTCGGACGAGCCGGCCCTATTAGTATGTCAGCATATGCTTGCATGGTTCTCCTACGTAAGAGTTATACATATTTTATAAATTCTTTTCTAACCGGGAATCAAATCCGATACACACATCACAGGAGCTTACAACAATACACCATTTATTGATAACCAAAATTAACTTCTTTTTAATTAATTAATATTACTGGTATATTAACTAATTTATAATCATAATATAACACATTATACAGTCAAACCTGGATAAGCGAGAGTTGAAGGGAATACAATCTCGGTCTCGCTTATTGAGATTCCTCAATAAGCGAGTCCGTACAAGTCGCATTGAGTGCGAATGTAGGAAATATGCGCAACATATCTATGTACATGTATGCTTTTCATAGTGTGAATACGTTATGCTCAT